>CAWVNZ010000218.1:0-179258 GCA_963930735.1 Dioctria linearis
CGCCAGGGATTGCCTTTTCTATAGCAAATTTTCCACAAATTAATTTTTTACTGTCGCAAATTTTAATTGCGCCAGGGATTGCTTCTTCTATAGTAAATTTTGGAAAAAAATAATTTTTTACTGTCGCAAATTTTAACTACGCCAGGTATTGCCTTTTCTATAGTAAATTATTCAAAAATTAATTTTTTACTGTCGCAAGTTTTAACTACGTCAGGGATTGCCTTTTCTATAGTAAATTATTCAAAAAATAATTTTTTACTTTTGCAAATTTTAATTACGCCAAGGATTGCCTTTTCTATAGTAAATTATTCAAAAAATTATTTTTTACTGTCGCAAATTTTAATTACGCCAGGGATTGCCTTGTCTATAGTAAATTATTCAAAAAATAATTTTTTACTGTGGCAAATTTTCAATAACGCCAGGGATTGCCTTTTCTATAGTACATTATTCAAAAAATAATTTTTTTCTGTCGCAAATTTTAAATACGCCAGGGATTGCCTGTTCTATAGTAAATTATTCAAAAAATAATTTTTTACTGTCGCAAATTTTAATTACGCCAGGGATTGCCTTTTCTATAGTAAATTATTCAAAAAATAATTTCTTACCGTCGCATATTTTAAATACGCCAGGGATTGCCTTTTCTATAGTAAATTATTCAAAAAATAATTTTTTATTGTCGCAAATTTTAATTACGCCAGGGATTGCCTTTTCTATAGTATATTATTCAAAAATTAATTTTTTACTGTCGCATATTTTAATTACGCCAGGGATTATCTTTTCTATAGTAAATTATTCAAAAAATAATTTTTTACTGTCGCAAATTTTAAATACGCCAAGGATTGCCTTTTCTATAGTAAATTTTTCAAAAAATTATTTTTTACTGTCGCAAATTTTAATTACGCCAGGGATTGCCTTTTCTATAGTAAATTATTCAAAAAATAATTATTTACTGTCGCAAATTTTAATTACGCCAGGGATTGCCTTTTCTATAGTAAATTTTTCAAAAATTAATTTTTTACTTTCGGAAGTTTTAATTACGCCAGGGATTGCCTTCTCTATAGTAAATTATTCAAAAAATAATTTTTTACTGTCGCAAATTTTAATTACGCCAGGGATTGCCTTTTCTATAGTATATTATTCAAAAAATAATTTTTTACTTTCGCAAATTTTAATTACGCCAGGGATTGCCTTTTCTATAGTAAATTATTCAAAAATTAATTTTTTACTGTCGCAAGTTTTAATTACGCCAGGGATTGCCTTTTCTATAGTAAATTATTAAAAAAATAATTTTTTACTGTCGCAAATTTTAATTACTCCAGGGATTGCCTTTTCTATAGTAAATTTTGCAAAAAATAATTTTTTACTGTCGCAAATTTTAAATACGCCAGGGCTTGCCTTTTCTATAGTAAATTTTTCAAAAAATAATTTTTTACTGTCGCAAATTTTAATTGCGCCAGGGATTGCCTTTTCTATAGTAAATTATTCAAAAAATAATTTTTTACTGTCGCAAATTTTAAATGCGCCAGGGATTGCCTCTTCTATAGTAAATTTTGGAAAAAAATAATTTTTTACTGTCGCAAATTTTAATTGCGCCAGGGATTGCCTTTTCTACAGTAAATTTTTCAAAAAATAATTTTTTACTGTCGCAAAATTTAATTGCGCCAGGGATTGCCTCTTCTATAGTAAATTTTTTAAAAAATTATTTTCTACTGTCGCAAATTTTAATTGCGCCAGGGATTGCCTTTTCTACAGTAAATTTTTCAAAAAATAATTTTCTAATTTCGCAAATTTTAATTGCGCCAGGGATTGCCCTTTCTATAGCAAATTTTTCACAAATTAATTTTTTACTGTCGCAAATTTTAATTGCGCCAGGGATTGCCTTTTCTATAGTAAATTTTGCAAAAAAATAATTTTTTACTGTCGCAAATTTTAACTACGCCAGGGATTGCCTTTCCTATAGTAAATTATTCAAAAATTAATTTTTTACTGTCGCAAGTTTTAATTACGCCAGGGATTGCCTTTTCTATAGTAAATTATTCAAAAAATAATTTTTTACTGTCGCAAATTTTAATTACGCCAGGGATTGCCTTTTCTATAGTAAATTTTGCAAAAAATAATTTTTTACTGTCGCAAATTTTAAATACGCCAGGGATTGCCTTTTCTATAGTAAATTTTTCAAAAAATAATTTTTTACTGTTGCAAATTTTAATTGCGCCAGGGATTGTCATTTCTATAGTAAATTTTTTAAAAAATTATTTTCTACTGTAGCAAATTTTAATTGCGCCAGGGATTGCCTTTTCTACAGTAAATTTTTCAAAAAATAATTTTCTATTGTCGCAAATTTTAATTGCGCCAGGGATTGCCTTTTCTATAGCAAATTTTCCACAAATTAATTTTTTACTGTCGCAAATTTTAATTGCGCCAGGGATTGCTTCTTCTATAGTAAATTTTGGAAAAAAATAATTTTTTACTGTCGCAAATTTTAACTACGCCAGGTATTGCCTTTTCTATAGTAAATTATTCAAAAATTAATTTTTTACTGTCGCAAGTTTTAACTACGCCAGGGATTGCCTTTTCTATAGTAAATTATTCAAAAAATAATTTTTTACTTTTGCAAATTTTAATTACGCCAAGGATTGCCTTTTCTATAGTAAATTATTCAAAAAATTATTTTTTACTGTCGCAAATTTTAATTACGCCAGGGATTGCCTTTTCTATAGTAAATTATTCAAAAAATAATTTTTACTGTGGCAAATTTCAATAACGCCAGGGATTGCCTTTTCTATAGTACATTATTCAAAAAATAATTTTTTTCTGTCGCAAATTTTAAATACGCCAGGGATTGCCTGTTCTATAGTAAATTATTCAAAAAATAATTTTTTACTGTCGCAAATTTTAATTACGCCAGGGATTGCCTTTTCTATAGTAAATTATTCCAAAAATAATTTCTTACCGTCGCATATTTTAAATACGCCAGGGATTGCCTTTTCTATAGTAAATTATTCAAAAAATAATTTTTTATTGTCGCAAATTTTAATTACGCCAGGGATTGCCTTTTCTATAGTATATTATTCAAAAATTAATTTTTTACTGTCGCATATTTTAATTACGCCAGGGATTATCTTTTCTATAGTAAATTATTCAAAAAATAATTTTTTACTGTCGCAAATTTTAAATACGCCAAGGATTGCCTTTTCTATAGTAAATTTTTCAAAAAATTATTTTTTACTGTCGCAAATTTTAATTACGCCAGGGATTGCCTTTTCTATAGTAAATTATTCAAAAAATAATTTTTTACTGTCGCAAATTTTAATTACGCCAGGGATTGCCTTTTCTATAGTAAATTTTTCAAAAATTAATTTTTTACTTTCGGAAGTTTTAATTACGCCAGGGATTGCCTTCTCTATAGTAAATTATTCAAAAAATAATTTTTTACTGTCGCAAATTTTAATTACGCCAGGGATTGCCTTTTCTATAGTAAATTATTCAAAAAATAATTTTTTACTTTCGCAAATTTTAATTACGCCAGGGATTGCCTTTTCTATAGTAAATTATTCAAAAATTAATTTTTTACTGTCGCAAGTTTTAATTACGCCAGGGATTGCCTTTTCTATAGTAAATTATTCAAAAAATAATTTTTTACTGTCGCAAATTTTAATTACTCCAGGGATTGCCTTTTCTATAGTAAATTTTGCAAAAAATAATTTTTTACTGTCGCAAATTTTAAATACGCCAGGGCTTGCCTTTTCTATAGTAAATTTTTCAAAAAATAATTTTTTACTGTCGCAAATTTTAATTGCGCCAGGGATTGCCTTTTCTATAGTAAATTATTCAAAAAATAATTTTTTACTGTCGCAAATTTTAAATGCGAAAGGGATTGCCTCTTCTATAGTAAATTTTGGAAAAAAATAATTTTTTACTGTCGCAAATTTTAATTGCGCCAGGGATTGCCTTTTCTAAAGTAAATTTTTCAAAAAATAATTTTTTACTGTCGCAAAATTTAATTGCGCCAGGGATTGCCTTTTCTATAGTAAATTATTCAAAAAATAATTTTTTACTGTCGCAAATTTTAATTGCGCCAGGGATTGCCTTTTCTACAGTAAATTTTTTAAAAAATTATTTTCTACTGTCGCAAATTTTAATTGCGCCAGGGATTGCCTTTTCTACAGTAAATTTTTCAAAAAATAATTTTCTAATTTCGCAAATCTTAATTGCGCCAGGGATTGCCCTTTCTATAGCAAATTTTCCACAAATTAATTTTTTACTGTCGCAAATTTTAATTGCGCTAGGGATTGCCTTTTCTATAGTAAATTTTGCAAAAAAATAATTTTTTACTGTCGCAAATTTTAACTACGCCAGGGATTGCCTTTTCTATAGTAAATTATTCAAAAATTAATTTTTTACTGTCGCAAGTTTTAATTACGCCAGGGATTGCCTTTTCTATAGTAAATTATTCAAAAAATAATTTTTTACTGTCGCAAATTTTGATTACGCCAGGGATTGCCTTTTCTATAGTAAATTTTGCAAAAAATAATTTTTTACTGTCGCAAATTTTAAATACGCCAGGGATTGCCTTTTCTATAGTAAATTTTTCAAAAAATAATTTTTTACTGTTGCAAATTTTAATTGCGCCAGGGATTGCCTTTTCTATAGTAAATTATTCAAAAAATAATTTTTACTGTCGCAAATTTTAATTGCGCCAGGGATTGCCTTTTCTATAGTAAATTTTGCAAAAAATTAATTTTTTACTGTCGCAAAATTTAATTGCGCCAGGGATTGCCTTTTCTACAGTAAATTTTTCAAAAAATAATTTTTTACTGTCGCAAATTTTAATTGCGCCAGTTATTGCCTTTTCTATAGTAAATTATTCAAAAAATAATTTTTTACTGTCGAAAATTTTAATTGCGCCAGGGATTGCCTTTTCTACAGTAAATTTTTTAAAAAATTGTTTTCTACTGTCGCAAATTTTAATTGCGCCAGGGATTGCCTTTTCTACAGTAAATTTTTCAAAAAATAATTTTTCAATGTCGCAAATTTTAATTGCGCCAGGGATTGCCTTTTCTATAGCAAATTTTCCACAAATTTTTTTTTACTTGCGCAAATTTTAATTGCGCCAGGGATTGCCTTTTCTATAGTAAATTTTGCAAAAACTTATTTTTTTACTGTCGCAAATTTTAACTACGCCAGGGATTGCCTTTTCTACAGTAAATTTTTCAAAAAATAATTTTTTAATGTCGCAAATTTTAATTACGACAGGGATAGCCTTTTCTATAGTAAATTTTTCAAAAATTAATTTTTTATTGTCGCAAATTTTAAATCCACCAGGGATTGCCTTTTCTATAGTAAATTTTTCAAAAAATAATTTTTTACTGTCGCAAATTTTAATTACGCCAGGGATTGCCTTTTCTATAGTAAATTTTTCAAAAATTAATTTTTTACTGTCGCAAATTTTAAATCCGGCAGGGATTGCCTTTTCTATAGTAAATTATTCAAAAAATAATTTTATACTGTCGCAAATTTTAATTACGACAGGGATTGCCTTTTCTATAGTAAATTTTTCAAAAATTAATTTTTTACTGTCGCAAATTTTAAATCCGCCAGGGATTGCCTTTTCTATAGTAAATTATTCAAAAAATAATTTTTTACTGTCGCAAATTTTAATTGCGCCAGGGATTGCCTTTTCTATAGTAAATTTTGCAAAAAAATAATTTTTACTGTCGCAAAATTTAATTGCACCAGGGATTGCCTTTTCTACAGTAAATTTTTCAAAAAATAATTTTTTACTGTCGCAAATTTTAATTGCGCCAGGGGTTGCCTTTTCTATAGTAAATTATTCAAAAAATAATTTTTTACTGTCGAAAATTTTAATTGCGCCAGGGATTGCCTTTTCTACAGTAAATTTTTTAAAAAATTATTTTCTACTGTCGCAAATTTTAATTGCGCCAGGGATTGCCTTTTCTACAGTAAATTTTTCAAAAAATAATTTGTCACTGTCGCAAATTTTAATTGCGCCAAGGATTGCCTTTTCTATAGCAAATTTTCCACAAATTAATTTTTTACTGTCGCAAATTTTAATTGCGCCAGGTATTGCCTTTTCTATAGTAAATTTTGCAAAAAAATAATTTTTTACTGTCGCAAATTTTAACTACGCCAGGGATTGCCTTTTCTACAGTAAATTTTTCAAAAAATAATTTTTTAATGTCGCAAATTTTAATTACGACAGGGATTGCCTTTTCTATAGTAAATTTTTAAAAAATTAATTTTTTATTGTCGCAAATTTTAAATCCACCAGGGATTGCCTTTTCTATAGTAAATTTTTCAAAAAATAATTTTTTACGTTCGCAAATTTTAATTACGCCAGGGATTGCCTTTTCTATAGTAAATTTTTCAAAAATTAATTTTTTACTGTCGCAAATTTTAAATCCGGCAGGGATTGCCTTTTCTATAGTAAATTATTCAAAAAATAATTTTATACTGTCGCAAATTTTAATTACGCCAGGGATGGCCTTTTCTAGAGTAAATTTTTCAAATATTAATTTTTGACTGTCGCAAATTTTAAATCCGCCAGGTATTGCCTTTTCTATAGTAAATTATTCAAAAAATAATTTTTTACTGTCGCAAATTTTAATTGCGCCAGGGATTGCCTTTTCTACAGTAAATTTTTCAAAAAATATTTTTCTACTGTCGCAAATTTTAATTGCGCCAGGGATTGCCTTTTCTACAGTAAATTTTTCAAAAAATAATTTTTTACTGTCGCAAATTTTAATTGCGCCAGGGATTGCCTTTTCTACAGTAAATTTTTCAAAAAATATTTTTCTACTGTCGCAAATTTTAATTGCGCCAGGGATTGCCTTTTCTACAGTAAATTTTGCAAAAAATAATTTTTTACTGTCGCAAATTTTAAATACGCCAGGGATTGCCTTTTCTATAGTAAATTTTTCAAAAAATAATTTTTTACTGTTGCAAATTTTAATTGCGCCAGGGATTGCCTTTTCTATAGTAAATTATTCAAAAAATAATTTTTACTGTCGCAAATTTTAATTGCGCCAGGGATTGCCTTTTCTATAGTAAATTTTGCAAAAAAATAATTTTTTACTGTCGCAAAATTTAATTGCGCCAGGGATTGCCTTTTCTACAGTAAATTTTTCAAAAAATAATTTTTTACTGTCGCAAATTTTAATTGCGCCAGGGATTGCCTTTTCTATAGTAAATTATTCAAAAAATAATTTTTTACTGTCGAAAATTTTAATTGCGCCAGGGATTGCCTTTTCTACAGAAAATTTTTTAAAAAATTGTTTTCTACTGTCGCAAATTTTAATTGCGCCAGGGATTGCCTTTTCTACAGTAAATTTTTCAAAAAATAATTTTTCACTGTCGCAAATTTTAATTGCGCCAGGGATTGCCTTTTCTATAGCAAATTTTCCACAAATTTTTTTTTACTTGCGCAAATTTTAATTGCGCCAGGGATTGCCTTTTCTATAGTAAATTTTGCAAAAAAATATTTTTTTACTGTCGCAAATTTTAACTACGCCAGGGATTGCCTTTTCTGCAGTAAATTTTTCAGAAAATAATTTTTTAATGTCGCAAATTTTAATTACGACAGGGATAGCCTTTTATATAGTAAATTTTTCAAAAATTAATTTTTTATTGTCGCAAATTTTAAATCCACCAGGGATTGCCTTTTCTATAGTAAATTTTTCAAAAAATAATTTTTTACTGTCGCAAATTTTAATTACGCCAGGGATTGCCTTTTCTATAGTAAATTTTTCAAAAATTAATTTTTTACTGTCGCAAATTTTAAATCCGGCAGGGATTGCCTTTTCTATAGTAAATTATTCAAAAAATAATTTTATACTGTCGCAAATTTTAATTACGCCAGGGATTGCCTTTTCTATAGTAAATTTTTCAAAAATTAATTTTTTACTGTCGCAAATTTTAAATCCGCCAGGGATTGCCTTTTCTATAGTAAATTATTCAAAAAATAATTTTTTACTGTCGCAAATTTTAATTGCGCCAGGGATTGCCTTTTCTATAGTAAATTTTGCAAAAAAATAATTTTTACTGTCGCAAAATTTAATTGCACCAGGGATTGCCTTTTCTACAGTAAATTTTTCAAAAAATAATTTTTTACTGTCGCAAATTTTAATTGCGCCAGGGGTTGCCTTTTCTATAGTAAATTATTCAAAAAATAATTTTTTACTGTCGAAAATTTTAATTGCGCCAGGGATTGCCTTTTCTACAGTAAATTTTTTAAAAAATTATTTTCTACTGTCGCAAATTTTAATTGCGCCAGGGATTGCCTTTTCTACAGAAAATTTTTCAAAAAATAATTTGTCACTGTCGCAAATTTTAATTGCGCCAAGGATTGCCTTTTCTATAGCAAATTTTCCACAAATTAATTTTTTACTGTCGCAAATTTTAATTGCGCCAGGTATTGCCTTTTCTATAGTAAATTTTGCAAAAAAATAATTTTTTACTGTCGCAAATTTTAACTACGCCAGGGATTGCCTTTTCTACAGTAAATTTTTCAAAAAATAATTTTTTAATGTCGCAAATTTTAATTACGACAGGGATTGCCTTTTCTATAGTAAATTTTTAAAAAATTAATTTTTTATTGTCGCAAATTTTAAATCCACCAGGGATTGCCTTTTCTATAGTAAATTTTTCAAAAAATAATTTTTTACTGTCGCAAATTTTAATTACGCCAGGGATTGCCTTTTCTATAGTAAATTTTTCAAAAATTAATTTTTTACTGTCGCAAATTTTAAATCCGGCAGGGATTGCCTTTTCTATAGTAAATTATTCAAAAAATAATTTTATACTGTCGCAAATTTTAATTACGCCAGGGATGGCCTTTTCTAGAGTAAATTTTTCAAATATTAATTTTTGACTGTCGCAAATTTTAAATCCGCCAGGTATTGCCTTTTCTATAGTAAATTATTCAAAAAATAATTTTTTACTGTCGCAAATTTTAATTGCGCCAGGGATTGCCTTTTCTACAGTAAATTTTTCAAAAAATATTTTTCTACTGTCGCAAATTTTAATTGCGCCAGGGATTGCCTTTTCTACAGTAAATTTTTCAAAAAATAATTTTTTACTGTCGCAAATTTTAATTGCGCCAGGGATTGCCTTTTCTATAGTAAATTTTTCACAAATTCATTTTTTACTGTCGCAAATTTTAATTGCGCCAGGGATTGCCTTTTCTATAGTAAATTTTTCAAAATTTAATTTTATACCGTCTCAAATTTTAATTGCGCCAGGGATTGCTTTTCTATAGTAACTTTTGCAAAAAAAGAATTTTTTACTGTTGCAAATTTTAATTGAGCCAGGGATTGCCTCTTCTACAGTAAATTTTTCAAAAAATAATTTTTTACTGTCGCAAATTTTAATTACGCCAGGGATTGCCTTTTTTATAGTAAATTATTCAAAAAATAATTTTTTACTGTCGCAAATTTTAATTACGCCAGGGATTGCCTTTTCTATAGTAAATTATTCAAAAAATAATTTTTTACTGTCGCATATTTTAAATACGCCAGGGATTGCCTTTTCTATAGTAAATTTTTCAAAAAATAATTTTTTACTGTCGCAAGTTGTAATTACGCCAGGGATTGCCTTTTCTATAGTAAATTTTTCAAAAATTAATTTTTTACTTTCGCAAGTTTTAATTACGCCAGGGATTGCCTTTTCTATAGTAAATTATTCAAAAAATAATTTTTTACTCTCGCAAATTTTAATTACGCCAGGGATTGCCTTTTCTATAGTAAATTATTCAACAATTAAGTTTTTACTGTCGCAAGTTTTAATTACGACAGGGATTGCCTTTTCTATAGTAAATTATTCAAAAAATAATTTTTTACTGTCGCAAATTTTAATTACACCAGGGATTACCTTTTCTATAGTAAATTTTGCAAAAAATTATTTTTTACTGTCGCAAATTTTAAATACGCCAGGGATTGCCTTTTCTATAGTAAATTTTTCAAAAAATAATTTTTTACTGTCGCAAATTTTAATTGCGCCAGGGATTGCCTTTTCTATAGTAAATTATTCAAAAAATAATTTTTTACTGTCGCAAATTTTAATTACGACAGGGATTGCCTTTTCTATAGTAAATTTTGCAAAAAATAATTTTTTACTGTCGCAAATTTTAAATACGCCAGGGATTGCCTTTTCTATAGTAAATTTTTCAGGGATTGCCTTTTCTATAGTAAATTTTTCAAAAAATAATTTTTTACTGTCGCAAGTTGTAATTACGCCAGGGATTGCCTTTTCTACAGAAAATTTTTCAAAAAATAATTTGTCACTGTCGCAAATTTTAATTGCGCCAAGGATTGCCTTTTCTATAGCAAATTTTCCACAAATTAATTTTTTACTGTCGCAAATTTTAATTGCGCCAGGTATTGCCTTTTCTATAGTAAATTTTGCAAAAAAATAATTTTTTACTGTCGCAAATTTTAACTACGCCAGGGATTGCCTTTTCTACAGTAAATTTTTCAAAAAATAATTTTTTAATGTCGCAAATTTTAATTACGACAGGGATTGCCTTTTCTATAGTAAATTTTTAAAAAATTAATTTTTTATTGTCGCAAATTTTAAATCCACCAGGGATTGCCTTTTCTATAGTAAATTTTTCAAAAAATAATTTTTTACTGTCGCAAATTTTAATTACGCCAGGGATTGCCTTTTCTATAGTAAATTTTTCAAAAATTAATTTTTTACTGTCGCAAATTTTAAATCCGGCAGGGATTGCCTTTTCTATAGTAAATTATTCAAAAAATAATTTTATACTGTCGCAAATTTTAATTACGCCAGGGATGGCCTTTTCTAGAGTAAATTTTTCAAATATTAATTTTTGACTGTCGCAAATTTTAAATCCGCCAGGTATTGCCTTTTCTATAGTAAATTATTCAAAAAATAATTTTTTACTGTCGCAAATTTTAATTGCGCCAGGGATTGCCTTTTCTACAGTAAATTTTTCAAAAAATATTTTTCTACTGTCGCAAATTTTAATTGCGCCAGGGATTGCCTTTTCTACAGTAAATTTTTCAAAAAATAATTTTTTACTGTCGCAAATTTTAATTGCGCCAGGGATTGCCTTTTCTATAGTAAATTTTTCACAAATTCATTTTTTACTGTCGCAAATTTTAATTGCGCCAGGGATTGCCTTTTCTATAGTAAATTTTTCAAAATTTAATTTTATACCGTCTCAAATTTTAATTGCGCCAGGGATTGCTTTTCTATAGTAACTTTTGCAAAAAAAGAATTTTTTACTGTCGCAAATTTTAATTGAGCCAGGGATTGCCTCTTCTACAGTAAATTTTTCAAAAAATAATTTTTTACTGTCGCAAATTTTAATTACGCCAGGGATTGCCTTTTTTATAGTAAATTATTCAAAAAATAATTTTTTACTGTCGCAAATTTTAATTACGCCAGGGATTGCCCTTTCTATAGTAAATTTTTCAAAAATTAATTTTTTACTGTCGCAAATTTTAAATCCGCCAAGGATTGCCTTTTCTATAGTAAATTTTTCAAAAACTAATTTTTTACTGTCGCAAATTTTAATTACGCCAGGGATTGCCTTTTCTATAGTAAATTTTTTAAAAAATTATTTTTTACTCTCGCAAATTTTAATTACGCCAGGGATTGCCTTTTCTATAGTAAATTATTCAAAAAATAATTTTTTACTGTCGCAAATTTTAATTACGCCAGGGATTGCCTTTTCTATAGTAAATTATTCAAAAAATAATTTTTTACTGTCGCATATTTTAAATACGCCAGGGATTGCCTTTTCTATAGTAAATTTTTCAAAAAATAATTTTTTACTGTCGCAAGTTGTAATTACGCCAGGGATTGCCTTTTCTATAGTAAATTTTTCAAAAATTAATTTTTTACTTTCGCAAGTTTTAATTACGCCAGGGATTGCCTTTTCTATAGTAAATTATTCAAAAAATAATTTTTTACTCTCGCAAATTTTAATTACGCCAGGGATTGCCTTTTCTATAGTAAATTATTCAACAATTAAGTTTTCACTGTCGCAAGTTTTAATTACGACAGGGATTGCCTTTTCTATAGTAAATTATTCAAAAAATAATTTTTTACTGTCGCAAATTTTAATTACACCAGGGATTACCTTTTCTATAGTAAATTTTGCAAAAAATTATTTTTTACTGTCGCAAATTTTAAATACGCCAGGGATTGCCTTTTCTATAGTAAATTTTTCAAAAAATAATTTTTTACTGTCGCAAATTTTAATTGCGCCAGGGATTGCCTTTTCTATAGTAAATTATTCAAAAAATAATTTTTTACTGTCGCAAATTTTAATTACGACAGGGATTGCCTTTTCTATAGTAAATTTTGCAAAAAATAATTTTTTACTGTCGCAAATTTTAAATACGCCATGGATTGCCTTTTCTATAGTAAATTTTTCAGGGATTGCCTTTTCTATAGTAAATTTTTCAAAAAATAATTTTTTACTGTCGCAAGTTGTAATTACGCCAGGGATTGCCTTTTCTATAGTAAATTTTTCAAAAATTAATTTTTTACTTTCGCAAGTTTTAATTACGCCAGGGATTGCCATTTCTATAGTAAATTATTCAAAAAATAATTTTTTACTCTCGCAAATTTTAATTACGCCAGGGATTGCCTTTTCTATAGTAAATTATTCAACAATTAAGTTTTTACTGTCGCAAGTTTTAATTACGACAGGGATTGCCTTTTCTATAGTAAATTATTCAAAAAATAATTTTTTACTGTCGCAAATTTTAATTACACCAGGGATTACCTTTTCTATAGTAAATTTTGCAAAAAATTATTTTTTACTGTCGCAAATTTTAAATACGCCAGGGATTGCCTTTTCTATAGTAAATTTTTCAAAAAATAATTTTTTACTGTCGCAAATTTTAATTGCGCCAGGGATTGCCTTTTCTATAGTAAATTATTCAAAAAATAATTTTTTACTGTCGCAAATTTTAATTACGACAGGGATTGCCTTTTCTATAGTAAGTTTTGCAAAAAATAATTTTTTACTGTCGCAAATTTTAAATACGCCAGGGATTGCCTTTTCTATAGTAAATTTTTCAGAAAATAATTTTTACTGTCGCAAATTTTAATTGCGCCAGGGATTGCCTTTTCTATAGTAAATTATTCAAAAAATAATTTTTTACTGTCGCAAATTTTAATTGCGCCAGGGATTGCCTTTTTTATAGTACATTTTGCAAAAAAATAATTTTTTACTGTCGCAAATTTTAATTGCGCCAGGGATTGCCTTTTATACAGTAAATTTTTCAAAAAATAATTTTTTACTGTCGCAAATTTTAATTGCGCCAGGGATTGCCTTTTCTATAGTAAATTATTCAAAAAATAATTTTTTACTGTCGCAAATTTTAATTGCGCCAGGGATTGCCTTTTCTACAGTAAATTTTTTAAAAAATTATTTTCTACTGTCGCAAATTTTAATTGCGCCAGGGATTGCCTTTTCTACAGTAAATTTTTCAAAAAATAATTTTTTACTGTCGCACATTTTAATTGCGCCAGGGATTGCCTTTTCTATAGCAAATTTTCCACAAATTAATTTTTTACTGTCGCAAATTTTAATTGCGCCAGGGACTGCCTTTTCTATAGTAAATTTTGCAAAAAAATAATTTTTTATTGTCGCAAATTTTAACTACGCCAGGGATTGCCTTTTCTACAGTAAATTTTTCAAAAAATAATTTTTTAATGTCGCAAATTTTAATTACGACAGGGATTGCCTTTTCTATAGTAAATTTTTCAAAAATTAATTTTTTACTGTCGCAAATTTTAAATCCGCCAGGGATTGCCTTTTCTATAGTAAATTTTTCAAAAAATAATTTTTTACTGTCGCAAATTTTAATTACGCCAGGGATTGCCTTTTCTATAGTAAATTTTTCAAAAATTAATTTTTTACTGTCGCAAATTTTAATTGCGCCAGGGATTGCCTTTTCAACAGTAAATTTTTCAAAAAATAATTTTTTACTTTCGCAAATTTTAATTACGCCAGGGATTGCCTTTTCTATATTAAATTATTCAAAAATTAATTTTTTACTGTCGCAAATTTTAAATCCGCCAAGGATTGCCTTTTCTATAGTAATTTTTTCAAAAAATAATTTTTTACTGTCGCAAATTTTAATTACGCCCGGGATTGCCTTTTCTATAGTAAATTTTTCAAAAATTAATTTTTTACTGTCGCAAATTTTAATTGCGCCAGGGATTGCCTTTTCTACAGTAAATTTTCAAAAAATAATTTTCTACTGTCGCAAATTTTAATTGCGCCAGGGATTGCCTTTTCTACAGTAAATTTTTCAAAAATTAAATTTTTACTGTCGCAAATTTTAATTGCGCCAGGGATTGCCTTTTCTATAGTAAATTTTTCAAAAACTAATTTTTTACTTTCGAAAATTTTAATTACGCCAGGGATTGCCTTTTCTATAGTGAATTTTTCAAAAACTAATTTTTTACTGTCGCAAATTTTAATTACGCCAGGGATTGCCTTTTCTATAGTAAATTTTTCAAAAATTAATTTTTTACTGTCGCAAATTTTAAATCCGCCAGGGATTGCCTTTTCTATAGTAAATTATTCAAAAATTAATTTTTTACTGTCGCAAATTTTAATTGCGCCAGGGATTGCCATTTCTATAGTAAATATTTCAAAAAATAATTTTTTACTGTCGCAAATTTTAAATACGCCAGGGATTGCCTTTTCTATGGTAAATATTGCAAAAAAATAATTGTTTACTGTCGCAAATTGTAATTGCGCCAGGGATTACCTTTTCTATAGTAAATTTTTCAAAAAATAATTTTTTACTGTGACAAATTTTAAATCCGCCAGGGATTGCCTTTTCTATAGTAAATTATTCAAAAAATTATATTTTACTGTCGCAAATTTTAATTGCGCCAGGGATTGCCTTTTCTACAGTAAATTTTGCAAAAAATAATTTTTTACTGTCGCAAATTTTAATTGCGCCAGGGATTACCTTTTCTATAGTAAATTTTTCACAAATTAATTTTTTACTGTCGCAAATTTTAAATACGCCAGGGATTGCCGTTTCTATAGTAAATTATTCAAGCAATAATTTTTTACTGTCGCAAATTTTAAATACGCCAGGGATTGCCTTTTCTATAGTAAATTTTTCAAAAATTAATTTTTTACTGTCGCAAGTTTTAATTACGCCAGGGATTGCCTTTTCAATAGTAAATTATTCAAAAAATAATTTTTTTCTGTCGCAAATTTTAAATACGCCAGGGATTGCCTTTTCTATAGTAAATTTTTCAAAAATTAATTTTTTACTGTCGCAAATTTTAATTACGCCAGGGATTGCCTTTTCTATAGTAAATTATTCAAAAAATAATTTTTTTTTTGTCGCAAATTTTAATTACGCCAGGGATTGCCTTTTCTATAGTAAATTTTGCAAAAAATAATTTTTTTCTGTCGCAAATTTTAAATACGCCAGGGATTGCCTTTTCTATAGCAAATTTTCCACAAATTAATTTTTTACTGTCGCAAATTTTAATTGCACCAGGGATTGCCTTTTCTATAGTAAATTTTGCAAAAAAATAATTTTTTACTGTCGCAAATTGCCTTTTCTATAGTAAATTTTTCAAAATTTAATTTTTTACTGTCGCAAATTTTAAATCCGCCAGGGATTGCCTTTTCTACAGTAAATTTTTCAAAAAATAATTTTTTACTGTCGCAAATTTTAATTGCGCCAGGGATTGCTTTTCTATAGTAAATTTTTCACAAATTAATTTTTTACTGTCGCAAATTTTAATTGCGCCAGGGATTGCCATTTCTATAGTAAATATTTCAAAAAATAATTTTTTACTGTCGCAAATTTTAAATACGCCAGGGATTGCCTTTTCTATGGTAAATATTGCAAAAAAATAATTGTTTACTGTCGCAAATTGTAATTGCGCCAGGGATTACCTTTTCTATAGTAAATTTTTCAAAAAATAATTTTTTACTGTGACAAATTTTAAATCCGCCAGGGATTGCCTTTTCTATAGTAAATTATTCAAAAAATTATATTTTACTGTCGCAAATTTTAATTGCGCCAGGGATTGCCTTTTCTACAGTAAATTTTGCAAAAAATAATTTTTTACTGTCGCAAATTTTAATTGCGCCAGGGATTACCTTTTCTATAGTAAATTTTTCACAAATTAATTTTTTACTGTCGCAAATTTTAAATACGCCAGGGATTGCCGTTTCTATAGTAAATTATTCAAGCAATAATTTTTTACTGTCGCAAATTTTAAATACGCCAGGGATTGCCTTTTCTATAGTAAATTTTTCAAAAATTAATTTTTTACTGTCGCAAGTTTTAATTACGCCAGGGATTGCCTTTTCAATAGTAAATTATTCAAAAAATAATTTTTTTCTGTCGCAAATTTTAAATACGCCAGGGATTGCCTTTTCTATAGTAAATTTTTCAAAAATTAATTTTTTACTGTCGCAAATTTTAATTACGCCAGGGATTGCCTTTTCTATAGTAAATTATTCAAAAAATAATTTTTTTTTTGTCGCAAATTTTAATTACGCCAGGGATTGCCTTTTCTATAGTAAATTTTGCAAAAAATAATTTTTTTCTGTCGCAAATTTTAAATACGCCAGGGATTGCCTTTTCTATAGCAAATTTTCCACAAATTAATTTTTTACTGTCGCAAATTTTAATTGCACCAGGGATTGCCTTTTCTATAGTAAATTTTGCAAAAAAATAATTTTTTACTGTCGCAAATTGCCTTTTCTATAGTAAATTTTTCAAAATTTAATTTTTTACTGTCGCAAATTTTAAATCCGCCAGGGATTGCCTTTTCTACAGTAAATTTTTCAAAAAATAATTTTTTACTGTCGCAAATTTTAATTGCGCCAGGGATTGCTTTTCTATAGTAAATTTTTCACAAATTAATTTTTTACTGTCGCAAATTTTAAATCCGCCAGGGATTGCCTTTTCTATAGTAAATTTTTCAAAAAATAATTTTTTAATGTCGCAAATTTTAATTACTCCAGGGATTGCCTTTTCTATAGTAAATTTTTCAAAAATTAATTTTTTACTGTCGCAAATTTTAATTGCGCCAGGGATTGCCTTTTCTATAGTAAATTATTCAAAAAATAATTTTTTACTGTCGAAAATTTTAATTGCGCCAGGGATTGCCTTTTCTACAGTAAATTTTTTAAAAAATTATTTTCTACTGTCGCAAATTTTAATTGCGCCAGGGATTGCCTTTTCTACAGTAAATTTTTCAAAAAATAATTTGTCACTGTCGCAAATTTTAATTGCGCCAAGGATTGCCTTTTCTATAGCAAATTTTCCACAAATTAATTTTTTACTGTCGCAAATTTTAATTGCGCCAGGTATTGCCTTTTCTATAGTAAATTTTGCAAAAAAATAATTTTTTACTGTCGCAAATTTTAACTACGCCAGGGATTGCCTTTTCTACAGTAAATTTTTCAAAAAATAATTTTTTAATGTCGCAAATTTTAATTACGACAGGGATTGCCTTTTCTATAGTAAATTTTTAAAAAATTAATTTTTTATTGTCGCAAATTTTAAATCCACCAGGGATTGCCTTTTCTATAGTAAATTTTTCAAAAAATAATTTTTTACTGTCGCAAATTTTAATTACGCCAGGGATTGCCTTTTCTATAGTAAATTTTTCAAAAATTAATTTTTTACTGTCGCAAATTTTAAATCCGGCAGGGATTGCCTTTTCTATAGTAAATTATTCAAAAAATAATTTTATACTGTCGCAAATTTTAATTACGCCAGGGATGGCCTTTTCTAGAGTAAATTTTTCAAATATTAATTTTTGACTGTCGCAAATTTTAAATCCGCCAGGTATTGCCTTTTCTATAGTAAATTATTCAAAAAATAATTTTTTACTGTCGCAAATTTTAATTGCGCCAGGGATTGCCTTTTCTACAGTAAATTTTTCAAAAAATATTTTTCTACTGTCGCAAATTTTAATTGCGCCAGGGATTGCCTTTTCTACAGTAAATTTTTCAAAAAATAATTTTTTACTGTCGCAAATTTTAATTGCGCCAGGGATTGCCTTTTCTATAGTAAATTTTTCACAAATTCATTTTTTACTGTCGCAAATTTTAATTGCGCCAGGGATTGCCTTTTCTATAGTAAATTTTTCAAAATTTAATTTTATACCGTCTCAAATTTTAATTGCGCCAGGGATTGCTTTTCTATAGTAACTTTTGCAAAAAAAGAATTTTTTACTGTCGCAAATTTTAATTGAGCCAGGGATTGCCTCTTCTACAGTAAATTTTTCAAAAAATAATTTTTTACTGTCGCAAATTTTAATTACGCCAGGGATTGCCTTTTTTATAGTAAATTATTCAAAAAATAATTTTTTACTGTCGCAAATTTTAATTACGCCAGGGATTGCCCTTTCTATAGTAAATTTTTCAAAAATTAATTTTTTACTGTCGCAAATTTTAAATCCGCCAAGGATTGCCTTTTCTATAGTAAATTTTTCAAAAACTAATTTTTTACTGTCGCAAATTTTAATTACGCCAGGGATTGCCTTTTCTATAGTAAATTTTTTAAAAAATTATTTTTTACTCTCGCAAATTTTAATTACGCCAGGTTTTGCCTTTTCTATAGTAAATTATTCAAAAAATAATTTTTTACTGTCGCAAATTTTAATTACGCCAGGGATTGCCTTTTCTATAGTAAATTATTCAAAAAATAATTTTTTACTGTCGCATATTTTAAATACGCCAGGGATTGCCTTTTCTATAGTAAATTTTTCAAAAAATAATTTTTTACTGTCGCAAGTTGTAATTACGCCAGGGATTGCCTTTTCTATAGTAAATTTTTCAAAAATTAATTTTTTACTTTCGCAAGTTTTAATTACGCCAGGGATTGCCTTTTCTATAGTAAATTATTCAAAAAATAATTTTTTACTCTCGCAAATTTTAATTACGCCAGGGATTGCCTTTTCTATAGTAAATTATTCAACAATTAAGTTTTTACTGTCGCAAGTTTTAATTACGACAGGGATTGCCTTTTCTATAGTAAATTATTCAAAAAATAATTTTTTACTGTCGCAAATTTTAATTACACCAGGGATTACCTTTTCTATAGTAAATTTTGCAAAAAATTATTTTTTACTGTCGCAAATTTTAAATACGCCAGGGATTGCCTTTTCTATAGTAAATTTTTCAAAAAATAATTTTTTACTGTCGCAAATTTTAATTGCGCCAGGGATTGCCTTTTCTATAGTAAATTATTCAAAAAATAATTTTTTACTGTCGCAAATTTTAATTACGACAGGGATTGCCTTTTCTATAGTAAATTTTGCAAAAAATAATTTTTTACTGTCGCAAATTTTAAATACGCCAGGGATTGCCTTTTCTATAGTAAATTTTTCAGGGATTGCCTTTTCTATAGTAAATTTTTCAAAAAATAATTTTTTACTGTCGCAAGTTGTAATTACGCCAGGGATTGCCTTTTCTATAGTAAATTTTTCAAAAATTAATTTTTTACTTTCGCAAGTTTTAATTACGCCAGGGATTGCCATTTCTATAGTAAATTATTCAAAAAATAATTTTTTACTCTCGCAAATTTTAATTACGCCAGGGATTGCCTTTTCTATAGTAAATTATTCAACAATTAAGTTTTTACTGTCGCAAGTTTTAATTACGACAGGGATTGCCTTTTCTATAGTAAATTATTCAAAAAATAATTTTTTACTGTCGCAAATTTTAATTACACCAGGGATTACCTTTTCTATAGTAAATTTTGCAAAAAATTATTTTTTACTGTCGCAAATTTTAAATACGCCAGGGATTGCCTTTTCTATAGTAAATTTTTCAAAAAATAATTTTTTACTGTCGCAAATTTTAATTGCGCCAGGGATTGCCTTTTCTATAGTAAATTATTCAAAAAATAATTTTTTACTGTCGCAAATTTTAATTACGACAGTGATTGCCTTTTCTATAGTAAATTTTGCAAAAAATAATTTTTTACTGTCGCAAATTTTAAATACGCCAGGGATTGCCTTTTCTATAGTAAATTTTTCAGAAAATAATTTTTTACTGTCGCAAATTTTAATTGCGCCAGGGATTGCCTTTTCTATAGTAAATTATTCAAAAAATAACTTTTTACTGTCGCAAATTTTAATTGCGCCAGGGATTGCCTTTTTTATAGTACATTTTGCAAAAAAATAATTTTTTACTGTCGCAAATTTTAATTGCGCCAGGGATTGCCTTTTATACAGTAAATTTTTCAAAAAATAATTTTTTACTGTCGCAAATTTTAATTGCGCCAGGGATTGCCTTTTCTATAGTAAATTATTCAAAAAATAATTTTTTACTGTCGCAAATTTTAATTGCGCCAGGGATTGCCTTTTCTACAGTAAATTTTTTAAAAAATTATTTTCTACTGTCGCAAATTTTAATTGCGCCAGGGATTGCCTTTTCTACAGTAAATTTTTCAAAAAATAATTTTTTACTGTCGCACATTTTAATTGCGCCAGGGATTGCCTTTTCTATAGCAAATTTTCCACAAATTAATTTTTTACTGTCGCAAATTTTAATTGCGCCAGGGATTGCCTTTTCTATAGTAAATTTTGCAAAAAAATAATTTTTTACTGTCGCAAATTTTAACTACGCCAGGGATTGCCTTTTCTACAGTAAATTTTTCAAAAAATAATTTTTTAATGTCGCAAATTTTAATTACGACAGGGATTGCCTTTTCTATAGTAAATTTTTCAAAAATTAATTTTTTACTGTCGCAAATTTTAAATCCGCCAGGGATTGCCTTTTCTATAGTAAATTTTTCAAAAAATAATTTTTTACTGTCGCAAATTTTAATTACGCCAGGGATTGCCTTTTCTATAGTAAATTTTTCAAAAATTAATTTTTTACTGTCGCAAATTTTAATTGCGCCAGGGATTGCCTTTTCAACAGTAAATTTTTCAAAAAATAATTTTTTACTTTCGCAAATTTTAATTACGCCAGGGATTGCCTTTTCTATAGTAAATTATTCAAAAATTAATTTTTTACTGTCGCAAATTTTAAATCCGCCAAGGATTGCCTTTTCTATAGTAATTTTTTCAAAAAATAATTTTTTACTGTCGCAAATTTTAATTACGCCCGGGATTGCCTTTTCAATAGTAAATTTTTCAAAAATTAATTTTTTACTGTCGCAAATTTTAATTGCGCCAGGGATTGCCTTTTCTACAGTAAATTTTCAAAAAATAATTTTCTACTGTCCCAAATTTTAATTGCGCCAGGGATTGCCTTTTCTAC
This sequence comes from Dioctria linearis, assembly GCA_963930735.1. Lineage (NCBI taxonomy): Eukaryota > Metazoa > Arthropoda > Insecta > Diptera > Asilidae > Dioctria > Dioctria linearis. Next base: position 21,275 of record CAWVNZ010000218.1, read on the forward strand.
AGTAAATTTTTCAAAAATTAATTTTTTACTGTCGCAAATTTTAATTGCGCCAGGGATTGCCTTTTCTATAGTAAATTTTTCAAAAACTAATTTTTTACTGTCGAAAATTTTAATTACGCCAGGGATTGCCTTTTCTATAGTGAATTTTTCAAAAACTAATTTTTTACTGTCGCAAATTTTAATTACGCCAGGGATTGCCTTTTCTATAGTAAATTTTTCAAAAATTAATTTTTTACTGTCGCAAATTTTAAATCCGCCAGGGATTGCCTTTTCTATAGTAAATTATTCAAAAATTAAGTTTTTACTGTCGCAAATTTTAATTGCGCCAGGGATTGCCATTTCTATAGTAAATATTTCAAAAAATAATTTTTTACTGTCGCAAATTTTAAATACGCCAGGGATTGCCTTTTCTATGGTAAATTTTGCAAAAAAATAATTTTTACTGTCGCAAATTGTAATTGCGCCAGGGATTACCTTTTCTATAGTAAATTTTTCAAAAAATAATTTTTTACTGTGACAAATTTTAAATCCGCCAGGGATTGCCTTTTCTATAGTAAATTATTCAAAAAATTATATTTTACTGTCGCAAATTTTAATTGCGCCAGAGATTGCCTTTTCTATAGTAAATTTTGCAAAAAATAATTTTTTACTGTCGCAAATTTTAATTGCGCCAGGGATTACCTTTTCTATAGTAAATTTTTCACAAATTAATTTTTTACTGTCGCAAATTTTAAATACGCCAGGGATTGCCGTTTCTATAGTAAATTATTCAAGCAATAATTTTTTACTGTCGCAAATTTTAAATACGCCAGGGATTGCCTTTTCTATAGTAAATTTTTCAAAAATTAATTTTTTACTGTCGCAAGTTTTAATTACGCCAGGGATTGCCTTTTCAATAGTAAATTATTCAAAAAATAATTTTTTTCTGTCGCAAATTTTAAATACGCCAGGGATTGCCTTTTCTATAGTAAATTTTTCAAAAATTAATTTTTTACTGTCGCAAATTTTAATTACGCCAGGGATTGCCTTTTCTATAGTAAATTATTCAAAAAATAATTTTTTTTTTGTCGCAAATTTTAATTACGCCAGGGATTGCCTTTTCTATAGTAAATTTTGCAAAAAATAATTTTTTTCTGTCGCAAATTTTAAATACGCCAGGGATTGCCTTTTCTATAGCAAATTTTCCACAAATTAATTTTTTACTGTCGCAAATTTTAATTGCACCAGGGATTGCCTTTTCTATAGTAAATTTTGCAAAAAAATAATTTTTTACTGCCGCAAATTGCCTTTTCTATAGTAAATTTTTCAAAATTTAATTTTTTACTGTCGCAAATTTTAAATCCGCCAGGGATTGCCTTTTCTACAGTAAATTTTTCAAAAAATAATTTTTTACTGTCGCAAATTTTAATTGCGCCAGGGATTGCTTTTCTATAGTAAATTTTTCACAAATTAATTTTTTACTGTCGCAAATTTTAAATCCGCCAGGGATTGCCTTTTCTATAGTAAATTTTTCAAAAAATAATTTTTTACTGTCGCAAATTTTAATTACTCCAGGGATTGCCTTTTCTATAGTAAATTTTTCAAAAATTAATTTTTTACTGTCGCAAATTTTAATTGCGCCAGGGATTGCCTTTTCTACAGTAAATTTTTCAAAAAATAATTTTCTACTGTCGCAAATTTTAATTGCGCCAGGGATTGCCTTTTATACAGTAAATTTTTCAAAAATTAATTTTTTACTGTCGCAAATTTTAATTGCGCCAGGGATTGCCTTTTCTATAGTAAATTTTTCAAAAAATAATTTTTTACTGTCGAAAATTTTAATTACGCCAGGGATTGCCTTTTCTACGGTAAATTTTGCAAAAAAATAATTTTTTACTGTCGTAAATTGTAATTGCGCCAGGGATTACCTTTTCTATAGTAAATTTTTCAAAAAATAATTTTTTACTGTCGCAAATTTTAAATCCGCCAGCGATTGCCTTTTCTATAGTAAATTATTCGAAAAATAATTTTTTACTGTCGCAAATTTTAATTGAGCCTGGGATTCCCTTTTCTATAGTGAATTTTTCAAAAAATAATTTTTTACTGTCGCAAATTTTAATTGCGCCAGGGATTGCCTTTTCTATAGTGAATTTTTCAAAAACTAATTTTTTACTGTCGCAAATTTTAATTACGCCAGGGATTGCCTTTTCTATAGTAAATTATTAAAAATTAATTTTTTACTGTCGCAAGTTTTAATTACGCCAGGGATTGCCTTTTCTATAGTAAATTATTCAAAAAATAATTTTTTACTGTCGCAAATTTTAATTACGCCAGGGATTGCCTTTTCTATAGTAAATTTTTCAAAAATTAATTTTTTACTGTCGCAAATTTTAAATTTTTCAAAAAATAATTTTTTACTGTCGCAAATTTTAATTGCGCCAGGGATTGCCTTTTCTATAGTGAATTTTTCAAAAACTAATTTTTTACTGTCGCAAATTTTAATTACGCCAGGGATTGCCTTTTCTATAGTAAATTATTCAAAAATTAATTTTTTACTGTCGCAAGTTTTAATTACGCCAGGGATTGCCTTTTCTATAGTAAATTATTCAAAAAATAATTTTTTACTGTCGCAAATTTTAATTACGCCAGAGATTGCCTTTTCTGTAGTAAATTTTGCAAAAAATAATTTTTTACTGTCGCAAATTTTAAATACGCCAGGGATTGCCTTTTCTACAGTAAATTTTTCAAAAAATAATTTTTTACTGTCGCAAATTTTAATTGCGCCAGGGATTGCCTTTTCTATAGCAAATTTTCCACAAATTAATTTTTTACTGTCGCAAATTTTAATTGCGCCAGGGATTGCCTTTTCTATAGTAAATTTTGCAAAAAATAATTTTTTACTGTCGCAAATTATAACTACCGCCAGGGATTGCCTTTTCTACAGTAAATTTTTCAAAAAATAATTTTTTACTGTCGCAAATTTTCATTACGACAGGAATTGCCTTTTCTATAGTAAATTTTTCAAAAATTAATTTTTTACTGTCGCAAATTTTAAATCCGCCAGGGATTGCCTTTTCTATAGTAAATTTTTCAAAAAATAATTTTTTACTGACGCAAATTTTAATTACGCCAGGGATTGCCTTTTCTATAGTAAATTTTTCAAAAATTAATTTTTTACTGTCGCAAATTTTAAATCCGCCAGGGATTGCCTTTTCTATAGTAAATTATTCACAAATTAATTTTTTACTGTCGCAAATTTTAATTGCGCCAGGGATTGCCTTTTCTATAGTAAATATTTCAAAAAATAATTTTTTACTGTCGCAAATTTTAAATACGCCAGGGATTGCCTTTTCTATGGTAAATTTTGCAAAAAAATAATTGTTTACTGTCGCAAATTGTAATTGCGCCAGGGATTACCTTTTCTATAGTAAATTTTTCAAAAAATAATTTTTTACTGTGGCAAATTTTAAATCCGCCAGGGATTGCCTTTTCTATAGTAAATTATTCAAAAAATTATATTTTACTGTCGCAAATTTTAATTGCGCCAGGGATTGCCTTTTCTACAGTAAATTTTCCAAAAAATAATTTTTTACTGTCGCAAATTTTAATTGCGCCAGGGATTACCTTTTCTATAGTAAATTTTTCACAAATTAATTTTTTACTGTCGCAAATTTTAAATACGCCAGGGATTGCCGTTTCTATAGTAAATTATTCAAACAATAATTTTTTACTGTCGCAAATTTTAAATACGCCAGGTATTGCCTTTTCTATAGTAAATTTTTCAAAAATTAATTTTTTACTGTCCCAAGTTTTGATTACGCCAGGGATTGCCTTTTCAATAGTAAATTATGCAAAAAATAATTTTTTTCTGTCGCAAATTTTAAATACGCCAGGGATTGCCTTTTCTATAGTAAATTTTTCAAAAATTAATTTTTTACTGTCGCAAATTTTAATTACGCCAGGGATTGCCTTTTCTATAGTAAATTATTCAAAAAATAATTTTTTTTCTGTCGCAAATTTTAATTACGCCAGGGATTGCCTTTTCTATAGTAAATTTTGCAAAAAATAATTTTTTTCTGTCGCAAATTTTAAATACGCCAGGGATTGCCTTTTCTATGGCAAATTTTCCACAAATTAATTTTTTACTGTCGCAAATTTTAATAGCGCCAGGGATTGCCTTTTCTATAGCAAATTTTGCAAAAAAATAATTTCTTACTGTCGCAAATTGCCTTTTCTATAGTAAATTTTTCAAAAATTAATTTTTTACTGTCGCAAATTTTAAATCCGCCAGGGATTGCCTTTTCTACAGTAAATTTTTCAAAAAATAATTTTTTACTGTCGCAAATTTTAATTGCGCCAGGGATTGCTTTTCTATAGTAAATTTTTCACAAATTAATTTTTTACTGTCGCAAATTTTAATTGCGCCAGGGATTGCCTTTTCTATAGTAAATTTTTCAAAAATTAATTTTTTACTGTCGCAAATTTTAATTGCGCCAGGGATTGCCTTTTCTACAGTAAATTTTGCAAAAAATAATTTTTTACTGTCGCAAATTTTAATTGCGCCAGGGATTACCTTTTCTATAGTAAATTTTTCACAAATTAATTTTTTACTGTCGCAAATTTTAAATACGCCAGGGATTGCCGTTTCTATAGTAAATTATTCAAACAATAATTTTTTACTGTCGCAAATTTTAAATACGCCAGGGATTGCCTTTTCTATAGTAAATTTTTCAAAAATTAATTTTTTACTGTCGCAAGTTTTAATTACGCCAGGGATTGCCTTTTCAATAGTAAATTATTCAAAAAATAATTTTTTTCTGTCGCAAATTTAAAATACGCCAGGGATTGCCTTTTCTATAGTAAATTTTTCAAAAATTAATTTTTTACTGTCGCAAATTTTAATTACGCCAGGGATTCCCTTTTCTATAGTAAATTATTCAAAAAATAATTTTTTTTCTGTCGCAAATTTTAATTACGCCAGGGATTGCCTTTTCTATAGTAAATTTTGCAAAAAATAATTTTTTTCTGTCGCAAATTTTAAATACGCCCGGGATTGCCTTTTCTATAGCAAATTTTCCACAAATTAATTTTTTACTGTAGCAAACTTTAATTGCGCCAGGGATTGCCTTTTCTATAGTAAATTTTGCAAAAAAATAATTTTTTACTGTCGCAAATTGCCTTTTCTATAGTAAATTTTTAAAAATTAATTTTTTACTGTCGCAAATTTTAAATCCGCCAGGGATTGCCTTTTCTACAGTAAATTTTTCAAAAAATAATTTTTTACTGTCGCAAATTTTAATTGCGCCAGGGATTGCTTTCTATAGTAAATTTTTCACAAATTAATTTTTTACTGTCGCAAATTTTAATTGCGCCAGGGATTGCCTTTTCTATAGTAAATTTTTCAAAATTTAATTTTATACTGTCTCAAATTTTAATTGCGCTAGGGATTGCCTTTTCTATAGTAAATTTTGCAAAAAAATAATTTTTTACTGTCGCAAATTTTAATTGCGCCAGGGATTGCGTTTTCTACAGTAAATTTTTCAAAAAATAATTTTTTACTGTCGCAAATATTAACTACGCCAGGGATTGCCTTTTTTATAGTCAATTATTCAAAAAATAATTTTTTACTGTCGCAAATTTTAATTACGCCAGGGATTGCCTTTTCTATAGTAAATTTTTCAAAAATTAATTTTTTACTGTCGCAAATTTTAAATCCGCCAAGGATTGCCTTTTCTATAGTAAATTTTTCAAAAAATAATTGTTTACTGTCGCAAATTTTAATTACGCCAGGGATTGCCTTTTCTATAGTAAATTTTTCAAAAATTAATTTTTTACTGTCGCAAATTTTAATTGCGCCAGGGATTGCCTTTTCTACAGTAAATTTTTCAAAAAAAAATTTTCTACTGTCGCAAATTTTTATTGCGCCAGGGATTGCCTTTTATACAGTAAATTTTTCAAAAATTAATTTTTTACTGTCGCAAATTTTAATTGCGCCAGGGATTGCCTTTTCTATAGTAAATTTTTCAAAAAATAATTTTTTACTGTCGAAAATTTTAATTACGCCAGGGATTGCCTTTTCTACGGTAAATTTTGCAAAAAAATAATTTTTTACTGTCGTAAATTGTAATTGCGCCAGGGATTACCTTTTCTATAGTAAATTTTTCAAAAAATAATTTTTTACTGTCGCAAATTTTAAATCCGCCAGGGATTGCCTTTTCTATAGTAAATTATTCGAAAAATAATTTTTTACTGTCGCAAATTTTAATTGCGCCAGGTATTCCCTTTTCTATAGTGAATTTTTCAAAAAATAATTTTTACTGTCGCAAATTTTAATTGCGCCAGGGATTGCCTTTTCTATAGTGAATTTTTCAAAAACTAATTTTTTACTGTCGCAAATTTTAATTACGCCAGGGATTGCCTTTTCTATAGTAAATTATTAAAAATTAATTTTTTACTGTCGCAAGTTTTAATTACGCCAGGGATTGCCTTTTCTATAGTAAATTATTCAAAAAATAATTTTTTACTGTCGCAAATTTTAATTACGCCAGAGATTGCCTTTTCTATAGTAAATTTTGCAAAAAATAATTTTTTACTGTCGCAAATTTTAAATACGCCAGGGATTGCCTTTTCTATAGTACATTTTTCAAAAAATAATTTTTTACTGTCGCAAATTTTAATTGCGCCAGCGATTGCCTTTTCTACAGTAAATTTTTTAAAAAATTATTTTCTACTGTCGCAAATTTTAATTGCGCCAGGGATTGCCTTTGCTACAGTAAATTTTTTCAAAAAATAATTTTTTACTGTCGCAAATTTTAATTGCGCCAGGGATTGCCTTTTCTATAGCAAATTTTCCACAAATTAATTTTTTACTGTCGCAAATTTTAATTGCGCCAGGCATTGCCTTTTCTATAGTAAATTTTGTAAAAAAATAATTTTTTACTGTCGCAAATTTTAACTACCGCCAGGGATTGCCTTTTCTACAGTAAATTTTTCAAAAAATAATTTTTTACTGTCGCAAATTTTCATTACGACAGGAATTGCCTTTTCTACAGTAAATTTTTCAAAAAATAATTTTTTACTGTCGCAAATTTTAATTGCGCCAGGGATTGCCTTTTCTATAGCAAATTTTCCACAAATTAATTTTTTACTGTCGCAAATTTTAATTGCGCCAGGGATTGCCTTTTCTATAGTAAATTTTGCAAAAAATAATTTTTTACTGTCGCAAATTTTAACTACCGCCAGGGATTGACTTTTCTACAGTAAATTTTTCAAAAAATAATTTTCTACTGTCGCAAGTTTTCATTACGACAGGAATTGCCTTTTCTATAGTAAATTTTTCAAAAATTAATTTTTTACTGTCGCAAATTTTAAATCCGCCAGGGATTGCCTTTTCTATAGTAAATTTTTCAAAAAATAATTTTTTACTGTCGCAAATTTTAATTACGCCAGGGATTGCGTTTTCTATAGTAAATTTTTCAAAAATTAATTTTTTACTGTTGCAAATTTTAAATCCGCCAGGGATTGCCTTTTCTATAGTAAATTATTCACAAATTAATTTTTTACTGTCGCAAGTTTTAATTGCGCCAGGGATTGCCTTTTCTATAGTAAATATTTCAAAAAATAATTTTTTACTGTCGCAAATTTTAATTACGCCAGGGATTGCCTTTTCTATAGTAAATTATTCAAAAAATAATTTTTTTTCTGTCGCAAATTTTAATTACGCCAGGGATTGCCTTTTCTATAGTAAATTTTGCAAAAAATAATTTTTTTCTGTCGCAAATTTTAAATACGCCAGGGATTGCCTTTTCTATAGCAAATTTTCCACAAATTAATTTTTTACTGTCGCAAATTTTAATTGCGCCGGGGATTGCCTTTTCTATAGTAAATTTTGCAAAAACATAATTTTTTACTGTCGCAAATTGCCTTTTCTATAGTAAATTTTTCAAAAATTAATTTTTTACTGTGGCAAATTTTAAATCCGCCAGGGATTGCCTTTTCTATAGTAAATTATTCAAAAAATTATATTTTACTGTCGCAAATTTTAATTGCGCCAGGGATTGCCTTTTCTACAGTAAATTTTGCAAAAAATAATTTTTTACTGTCGCAAATTTTAATTGCGCCAGGGATTACCTTTTCTATAGTAAATTTTTCACAAATTAATTTTTTACTGTCGCAAATTTTAAATACGCCAGGGATTGCCGTTTCTATAGTAAATTATTCAAACAATAATTTTTTACTGTCGCAAATGTTAAATACGCCAGGGATTGCCTTTTCTATAGTAAATTTTTCAAAAATTAATTTTTTACTGTCGCAAGTTTTAATTACGCCAGGGATTGCCTTTTCAATAGTAAATTATCAAAAAATAATTTTTTTCTGTCGCAAATTTTAAATACGCCAGGGATTGCCTTTTCTATAGTAAATTTTTCAAAAATTAATGTTTTACTGTCGCAAATTTTAATTACGCCAGGGATTGCCTTTTCTATAGTAAATTATTCAAAAAATAATTTTTTTTCTGTCGCAAATTTTAATTACGCCAGGGATTGCCTTTTCTATAGTAAATTTTGCAAAAAATAATTTTTTTCTGTCGCAAATTTTAAATACGCCAGGGATTGCCTTTTCTATAGCAAATTTTCCACAAATTAATTTTTTACTGTCGCAAATTTTAATTGCGCCGGGGATTGCCTTTTCTATAGTAAATTTTGCAAAAACATAATTTTTTACTGTCGCAAATTGCCTTTTCTATAGTAAATTTTTCAAAAATTAATTTTTTACTGTCGCAAATCTTAAATCCGCCAGGGATTGCCTTTTCTACAGTAAATTTTTCAAAAAATAATTTTTTACTGTCGCAAATTTTAATTGCGCCAGGGATTGCTTTTCTATAGTAAATTTTTCACAAATTAATTTTTTACTGTCGCAAATTTTAATTGCGCCAGGGATTGCCTTTTCTATAGTAAATTTTTCAAAATTTAATTTTATACTGTCTCAAATTATAATTGCGCTAGGGATTGCCTTTTCTATAGTAAATTTTGCAAAAAAATAATTTTTTACTGTCGCAAATTTTAATTACGCCAGGGATTGCCTTTTCTATAGTAAATTTTTCAAAAATTAATTTTTTACTGTCGCAAATTTTAATTGCGCCAGGGATTGCCTTTTCTACAGTAAATTTTTCAAAAAAAAATTTTCTACTGTCGCAAATTTTAATTGCGCCAGGGATTGCCTTTTATACAGTAAATTTTTCAAAAATTAATTTTTTACTGTCGCAAATTTTAATTGCGCCAGGGATTGCCTTTTCTATAGTAAATTTTTCAAAAAATAATTTTTTACTGTCGAAAATTTTAATTACGCCAGGGATTGCCTTTTCTACGGTAAATTTTGCAAAAAAATAATTTTTTACTGTCGTAAATTGTAATTGCGCCAGGGATTACCTTTTCTACAGTAAATTTTTCAAAAAATAATTTTTTACTGTCGCAAATTTTAAATCCGCCAGGGATTGCCTTTTCTATAGTAAATTATTCGAAAAATAATTTTTTACTGTCGCAAATTTTAATTGCGCCAGGTATTCCCTTTTCTATAGTGAATTTTTCAAAAAATAATTTTTTACTGTCGCAAATTTTAATTGCGCCAGGGATTGCCTTTTCTATAGTAAATTTTGTAAAAAAATAATTTTTTACTGTCGCAAATTTTAACTACCGCCAGGGATTGCCTTTTCTACAGTAAATTTTTCAAAAAATAATTTTTTACTGTCGCAAATTTTCATTACGACAGGAATTGCCTTTTCTATAGTAAATTTTTCAAAAATTAATTTTTTTCTGTCGCAAATTTTAAATCCGCCAGGGATTGCCTTTTCTATAGTAAATTTTTCAAAAAATAATTTTTTACTGTCGCAAATTTTAATTACGCCAGGGATTGCCTTTTCTATAGTAAATTTTTCAAAAATTAATTTTTTACTGTCGCAAATTTTAAATCCGGCAGGGATTGCCTTTTCTATAGTAAATTATTCAAAAAATAATTTTTTACTGTCGCAAATTTTAATTACGCCAGGGATTGCCTTTTCTATAGTAAATTTTTCAAAAATTAATTTTTTACTGTGGCAAATTTTAAATTTTTCAAAAAATAATTTTTTACTGTCGCAAATTTTAATTGCGCCAGGGATTGCCTTTTCTATAGTGAATTTTTCAAAAACTAATTTTTTCTTTCGCAAATTTTAATTACGCCAGGGATTGCCTTTTCTATAGTAAATTATTCAAAAATTAATTTTTTACTGTCGCAAGTTTTAATTACGCCAGGGATTGCCTTTTCTATAGTAAATTATTCAAAAAATAAATTTTTACTGTCGCAAATTTTAATTACGACAGAGATTGCCTTTTCTGTAGTAAATTTTGCAAAAAATAATTTTTTACTGTCGCAAATTTTAAATACGCCAGGGATTGCCTTTTCTACAGTAAATTTTTCAAAAAATAATTTTTTACTGTCGCAAATTTTAATTGCGCCAGGGATTGCCTTTTCTATAGCAAATTTTCCACAAATTAATTTTTTACTGTCGCAAATTTTAATTGCGCCAGGGATTGCCTTTTCTATAGTAAATTTTGCAAAAAATAATTTTTTACTGTCGCAAATTTTAACTACCGCCAGGGATTGCCTTTTCTACAGTAAATTTTTCAAAAAATAATTTTCTACTGTCGCAAGTTTTCATTACGACAGGAATTGCCTTTTCTATAGTAAATTTTTCAAAAATTAATTTTTTACTGTCGCAAATTTTAAATCCGCCAAGGATTGCCTTTTCTATAGTAAATTTTTCAAAAAATAATTTTTTAATGTCGCAAATTTTAATTACGCCAGGGATTGCGTTTTCTATAGTAAATTTTTCAAAAATTAATTTTTTACTGTTGCAAATTTTAAATCCGCCAGGGATTGCCTTTTCTATAGTAAATTATTCACAAATTAATTTTTTACTGTCGCAAGTTTTAATTGCGCCAGGGATTGCCTTTTCTATAGTAAATATTTCAAAAAATAATTTTTTACTGTCGCAAATTTTAAATACGCCAGGGATTGCCTTTTCTATGGTAAATTTTGCTGAAAAATAATTGTTTACTGTCGCATATTGTAATTGCGCCAGGGATTACCTTTTCTATAGTAAATTTTTCAAAAAATAATTTTTTACTGTGGCAAATTTTAAATCCGCCAGGGATTGCCTTTTCTATAGTAAATTATTCAAAAAATTATATTTTACTGTCGCAAATTTTAATTGCGCCAGGGATTGCCTTTTCTACAGTAAATTTTGCAAAAAATAATTTTTTACTGTCGCAAATTTTAATTGCGCCAGGGATTACCTTTTCTATAGTAAATTTTTCACAAATTAATTTTTTACTGTCGCAAATTTTAAATACGCCAGGGATTGCCGTTTCTATAGTAAATTATTCAAACAATAATTTTTTACTGTCGCAAATGTTAAATACGCCAGGGATTGCCTTTTCTATAGTAAATTTTTCAAAAATTAATTTTTTACTGTCGCAAGTTTTAATTACGCCAGGGATTGCCTTTTCAATAGTAAATTATCAAAAAATAATTTTTTTCTGTCGCAAATTTTAAATACGCCAGGGATTGCCTTTTCTATAGTAAATTTTTCAAAAATTAATGTTTTACTGTCGCAAATTTTAATTACGCCAGGGATTGCCTTTTCTATAGTAAATTATTCAAAAAATAATTTTTTTTCTGTCGCAAATTTTAATTACGCCAGGGATTGCCTTTTCTATAGTAAATTTTGCAAAAAATAATTTTTTTCTGTCGCAAATTTTAAATACGCCAGGGATTGCCTTTTCTATAGCAAATTTTCCACAAATTAATTTTTTACTGTCGCAAATTTTAATTGCGCCAGGGATTGCCTTTTCTATAATAAATTTTGCAAAAAAATAATTTTTTACTGTCGCAAATTGCCTTTTCTATAGTAAATTTTTCAAAAATTAATTTTTTACTGTCGCAAATTTTAAATCCGCCAGGGATTGCCTTTTCTACAGTAAATTTTTCAAAAAATAATTTTTTACTGTCGCAAATTTTAATTGCGCCAGGGATTGCTTTTCTATAGTAAATTTTTCACAAATTAATTTTTTACTGTCGCAAATTTTAATTGCGCCAGGGATTGCCTTTTCTATAGTAAATTTTGCAAAAAAATAATTTTTTACTGTCGCAAATTTTAATTGCGCCAGGGATTGCCTTTTCTACAGTAAATTTTTCAAAAAACAATTTTTTACTGTCGCAAATTTTAATTACGCCAGGGATTGCCTTTTTTATAGTAAATTATTCAAAAAATAATTTTTTACTGTCGCAAATTTTAATTACGCCAAGGATTGCCTTTTCTATAGTAAATTTTTCAAAAATTAATTTTTTACTGTCGCAAATTTTAAATCCGCCAAGGATTGCCTTTTCTATAGTAAATTTTTCAAAAAATAATTTTTTACTGTCGCAAATTTTAATTACGCCAGGGATTGCCTTTTCTATAGTAAATTTTTCAAAAATTAATTTTTTACTGTCGCAAATTTTAATTGCGCCAGGGATTGCCTTTTCTACAGTAAATTTTTCAAAAAATAATTTTCTACTGTCGCAAACTTTAATTGCGCCAGGGATTGCCTTTTCTACAGTAAATTTTTCAAAAATTAATTTTTTACTGTCGCAAATTTTAACTGCCCCAGGGATTGCCTTTTCTATAGTAAATTTTTCAAAATTTAATTTAGACTGTCTCAAATTTTAATTGCCCTAGGGATTGCCTTTTTTATAGTAAATTTTGCAAAAAAATAATTTTTTACTGTCGCAAATTTTAATTGCGCCAGGTATTGCCTTTTCTACAGTAAATTTTTCAAAAAATAATTTTTTACTGTCGCAAATTTTAATTACGCCAGGGATTGCCTCTTTTATAGTAAATTATTCAAAAAATAATTTTTTACTGTCGGAAATTTTAATTACGCCAGGGATTGCCTTTTCTACAGTAAATTTTTCAAAAAATAATTTTTTACTGTCGCAAATTTTAATTGCGCCAGGGATTGCCTTTTCTATAGCAAATTTTCCACAAATTAATTTTTTACTGACGCAAATTTTAATTGCGCCAGGGATTGCCTTTTCTATAGTAAATTTTGCAAAAAATAATTTTTTACTGTCGCAAATTTTAACTACCGCCAGGGATTGCCATTTCTACAGTAAATTTTTCAAAAAATAATTTTTTACTTTCGCAAATTTTCATTTCGACACGAATTGCCTTTTCTATAGTAAATTTTTCAAAAATTAATTTTTACTGTCGCAAATTTTAAATCCGCCAGGGATTGCCTTTTCTACGGTAAATTTTGCAAAAAATAATTTTTTACTGTCGTAAATTGTAATTGCGCCAGGGATTACCTTTTCTATAGTAAATTTTTCAAAAAATAATTTTTACTGTCGCAAATTTTAAATCCGCCAGGGATTGCCTTTTCTATAGTAAATTACTCGAAAAATAATTTTTTACTGTCGCAAATTTTAATTGCGCCAGGGATTCCCTTTTCTATAGTGAATTTTTCAAAAAATAATTTTTTACTGTCGAAAATTTTAATTGCGCCAGGGATTGCCTTTTCTATAGTGAATTTTTCAAAAACTAATTTTTTACTGTCGCAAATTTTAATTACGCCAGGAATTGCCTTTTCTATAGTAAATTATTAAAAAATAATTTTTTACTGTCGCAAATTTTAAATACGCCAGGGATTGCCTTTTCTATAGTAAATTTTTCAAAAAATAATTTTTTACTGTCGCAAATTTTAATTGCGCCAGCGATTGCCTTTTCTACAGTAAATTTTTTAAAAAATTATTTTCTACTGTCGCAAATTTTAATTGCGCCATGGATTGCCTTTTCTACAATAAATTTTTCAAAAAATAATTTTTTAATGTCGCAAATTTTAATTGCGCCAGGGATTGCCTTTCTATAGCAAATTTTCCACAAATTAATTTTTTACTGTCGCAAATTTTAATTGCGTCAGGGATTGCCTTTTCTATAGTAAATTTTGCAAAAAAATAATTTTTTACTGTCGCAAATTTTAACTACCGCCAGGGATTACCTTTTCTACAGTAAATTTTTCAAAAAATAATTTTTTACTGACGCAAATTTTCATTACGACAGGAATTGCCTTTTCTATAGTAAATTTTTCAAAAATTAATTTTTTACTGTCGCAAATTTTAAATCCGCCAGGGATTGCCTTTTCTATAGTAAATTTTTCAAAAAATAATTTTTTACTGTCGCAAATTTTAATTACGCCAGGGATTGCCTTTTTTATAGTAAATTTTTCAAAAATTAATTTTTTACTTTCGCAAATTTTAACTCCGGCAGGGATTGCCTTTTCTATAGTAAATTATTCAAAAAATAATTTTTTACTGTCGCAAATTTTAATTACGCCAGGGATTGCCTTTTCTATAGTAAATTTTTCAAAAAATAATTTTTTTCTGTCGCAAATTTTAATTGCGCCAGGGATTGCTTTTCTATAGTAAATTTTTCACAAATTAATTTTTTACTGTCGCAAATTTTAATTGCGCCAGGGATTGCCTTTTCTATAGTAAATTTTTCAAAATTTAATTTTATACTGTCTAAAATTTTAATTGCGCCAGGGATTGCCTTTTCTATAGTAAATTATTAAAAATTAATTTTTTACTGTCGCAAGTTTTAATTACGCCAGGGATTGCCTTTTCTATAGTAAATTATTCAAAAAATAATTTTTTACTGTCGCAAATTTTAATTACGCCAGAGATTGCCTTTTCTATAGTAAATTTTACAAAAAATAATTTTTTACTGTCGCAAATTTTAAATACGCCAGGGATTGCCTTTTCTATAGTAAATTTTTCAAAAAATAATTTTTTACTGTCGCAAATTTTAATTGCGCCAGCGATTGCCTTTTCTACAGTAAATTTTTTAAAAAATTATTTTCTACTGTCGCAAATTTTAATTGCGCCATGGATTGCCTTTTCTACAATAAATTTTTCAAAAAATAATTTTTTAATGTCGCAAATTTTAATTGCGCCAGGGATTGCCTATTCTATAGCAAATTTTCCACAAATTAATTTTTTACTGTCGCAAATTTTAATTGCGCCAGGGATTGCCTTTTCTATAGTAAATTTTGCAAAAAAATAATTTTTTACTGTCGCAAATTTTAACTACCGCCAGGGATTGCCTTTTCTACAGTAAATTTTTCAAAAAATAATTTTTTACTGACGCAAATATTCATTACGACAGGAATTGCCTTTTCTATAGTAAATTTTTCAAAAATTAATTTTTTACTGTCGCAAATTTTAAATCCGCCAGGGATTGCCTTTTCTATAGTAAATTTTTCAAAAAATAATTTTTTACTGTCGCAAATTTTAATTACGCCAGGGATTGCCTTTTTTATAGTAAATTTTTCAAAAATTAATTTTTTACTTTCGCAAATTTTAACTCCGGCAGGGATTGCCTTTTCTATAGTAAATTATTCAAAAAATAATTTTTTACTGTCGCAAATTTTAATTACGCCAGGGATTGCCTTTTCTATAGTAAATTTTTCAAAAAATAATTTTTTTCTGTCGCAAATTTTAATTGCGCCAGGGATTGCTTTTCTATAGTAAATTTTTCACAAATTAATTTTTTACTGTCGCAAATTTTAATTGCGCCAGGGATTGCCTTTTCTATAGTAAATTTTTCAAAATTTAATTTTATACTGTCTAAAATTTTAATTGCGCTAGGGATTGCCTTTTCTATAGTAAATTTTGCAAAAAAATAATTTTTTACTGTCGCAAATTTTAATTGCGCCAGGGATTGCCTTTTCTACAGTAAATTTTTCAAAAAATAATTTTTTACTGTCGCAAATTTTAATTACGCCAGGGATTGCCTCTTTTATAGTAAATTATTCAAAAAATAATTTTTTACTGTCGCAAATTTTAATTACGCCAGGGATTGCCTTTTCTATAGTAAATTTTTCAAAAATTAATTTTTTACTGTCGCAATTTTAAATCCGCCAAGGATTGCCTTTTCTATAGTAAATTTTTCAAAAAATAATTTTTTACTGTCGCAAATTTTAATTACGCCAGGTATTGCCTTTTCTACAGTAAATGTTTCAAAAATTAATTTTTTACTGTCGCAAATTTTAATTGCGCCAGGGATTGCAGTTTCTACAGTAAATTTTTCAAAAAATAATTTTCTACTGTCGCAAATTTTAATTGCGCCAGGGATTGCCTTTTCTACAGTAAATTTTTCAAAAATTAATTTTTTACTGTCGCACATTTTAATTGCGCCAGGGATTGCCTTTCTATAGTAAATTTTTCAAAAAATAATTTTTTACTGTCGAAAATTTTAATTACGCCAGGGATTGCCTTTTCTACGGTAAATTTTGCAAAAAAATAATTTTTTACTGTCGTAAATTGTAAATTGCGCCAGGGATTACCTTTTCTATAGTAAATTTTTCAAAAATAATTTTTTACTGTCGCAAATTTTAAATCCGCCAGGGATTGCCTTTTCTATAGTAAATTAGTCGAAAAATAATTTTTTACTGTCGCAAATTTTAATTGCGCCAGGGATTGCTTTTCTATAGTAAATTTTTCACAAATTAATTTTTTACTGTCGCAAATTTTAATTGCGCCAGGGATTGCCTTTTCTATAGTAAATTTTTCAAAATTTAATTTTATACTGTCTAAAATTTTAATTGCGCTAGGGATTGCCTTTTCTATAGTAAATTTTGCAAAAAATAATTTTTTACTGTCGCAAATTTTAATTGCGCCAGGGATTGCCTTTTCTACAGTAAATTTTTCAAAAAAATAATTTTTTACTGTCGCAAATTTTAATTACGCCAGGGATTGCCTCTTTTATAGTAAATTATTCAAAAAATAATTTTTTACTGTCGCAAATTTTAATTACGCCAGGGATTGCCTTTTCTATAGTAAATTTTTCAAAAATTAATTTTTTACTGTCGCAATTTTAAATCCGCCAAGGATTGCCTTTTCTATAGTAAATTTTTCAAAAAATAATTTTTTACTGTCGCAAATTTTAATTACGCCAGGTATTGCCTTTTCTACAGTAAATGTTTCAAAAATTAATTTTTTACTGTCGCAAATTTTAATTGCGCCCAGGGATTGCAGTTTCTACAGTAAATTTTTCAAAAAATAATTTTTCTACTGTCGCAAATTTTAATTGCGCCAGGGATTGCCTTTTCTACAGTAAATTTTTCAAAAATTAATTTTTTACTGTCGCACATTTTAATTGCGCCAGGGATTGCCTTTCTATAGTAAATTTTTCAAAAAATAATTTTTTACTGTCGAAAATTTTAATTACGCCAGGGATTGCCTTTTCTACGGTAAATTTTGCAAAAAAATAATTTTTTACTGTCGTAAATTGTAATTGCGCCAGGGATTACCTTTTCTATAGTAAATTTTTCAAAAAATAATTTTTTACTGTCGCAAATTTTAAATCCGCCAGGGATTGCCTTTTCTATAGTAAATTAGTCGAAAAATAATTTTTTACTGTCGCAAATTTTAATTGCGCCAGGGATTGCCTTTTCTATAGTGAATTTTTCAAAAAATAATTTTTTACTGTCGCAAATTTTAATTGCGCCAGGGATTTGCCTTTTCTATAGTGAATTTTTCAAAAACTAATTTTTACTGTCGCAAATTTTAATTACGCCAGGGATTGCCTTTTCTATAGTAAATTTTTCAAAAAATAATTTTTTACTGTCGAAAATTTTAATTACGCCTGGGATTGCCTTTTCTATAGTGAATTTTTCAAAAACTAATTTTTTACTGTCGCAAATTTTAATTACGCCAGGGATTGCCTTTTCTATAGTAAATTTTTCAAAATTAATTTTTTACTGTCGGAAATTTTAAATCCGCCAGGGATTGCCTTTTCTATAGTAAATTATTCACAAATTAATTTTTTACTGTCGCAAATTTTAATTGCGCCAGGGATTGCCTTTTCTATAGTAAATATTCAAAAAATAATTTTTTACTGTCGCAAATTTTAAATACGCCAGGGATTGCCTTTTCTACGGTAAATTTTGAAAAAAAAATAATTTTTTACTGTCGCAAATTGTAATTACGCCAGGGATTACCTTTTCTATAGTAAATTTTTCAAAAAATAATTTTTAGTGTCGCAAATTTTAAATCCGCCAGGGATTGCCTTTTCTATAGTAAATTATTCAAAAAAATAATTTTTTACTGTCGCAAATTTTAATTGCGCCAGGGAATTGCCTTTTCTACAGTAAATTTTGCAAAAAATAATTTTTTACTGTCGCTAATTTTAATTGCGCCAGGGATTACCTTTTATATAGTAAATTTTTCACAAATTAATTTTTTACTGTCGCAAATTTTAAATACGCCAGGGATTGCCTTTTCTATAGTAAATTATTCAAAAATAATTTTTTACTGTCGCAAATTTAAATACGCCAGGGATTGCCTTTTCTACAGTAAATTTTTCAAAAAATAATTTTATACTGTCGCAAATTTTAAATACGCCAGGGGATTGCCTTTTCTATAGTAAATTTTGCAAAAAATAATTTTTACTGCCGCAAATTTTAATTGCGCCAGGGATTGCCTTTTCTATAGTAAATTTTTCACAAATTAATTTTTTACTGCCGCAAATTTTAAATACGCCAGGGATTGCCTTTTCTATAGTAAATTATTCAAAAAATAATTTTATACTGTCGCAAATTTTAATTACGCCAGGGATTGCCTTTTCTGTAGTAAATTATTCAAAATATAATTTTTTAATGTCGCAAATTTTAATTACGCCAGGGATTGCCTTTTCTATAGTAAATTTTTCAAAAATTAAATTTTTCAAAAATTAATTTTTTACTCTCGCAAGTTTTAATTACGCCAGGGATTGCCTTTTCTATAGTAAATTATTCAAAAAATAATTTTTTTCTGTCGCAAATTTTAAATACGCCAGGGATTGCCTTTTCTATAGTAAATTTTTCAAAAATTAATTTTTTACTGTTGCAAATTTTAAATACGCCAAGGATTGCCTTTTCTATAGTAAATTATTCAAAAATTAATTTTTTACTGTCGCAAATTTTAATTACGCCAGGGATTGCCTTTTCTATAGTAAATTATTCAAAAAATATTTTTTTACTGTCGCAAATTTTAAATACGCCAGGGATTGCCTTTTCTATAGTAAATTTTTCAAAAAATAATTTTTTTCTGTCGCAAATTTTAAATACGCCAGGGATTGCCTTTTCTATAGTAAATTATTCAAAAAATAATTTTTTACTGTCGCAAATTTTAATTACGCCAGGGATTGCCTTTTCTATAGTAAATTATTCAAAAAATATTTTTTTACTGTCGCAAATTTTAAATACGCCAGGGAAGTTTTAAAAGAAAAATTCTTAATTTTGATTTACAAGACCAATGTTTTATTAAGCAATTAAAACTAATGATATTATTTTTTATTTTTGTATTAATTTTATTTTATAAGAAGATTATTAGTATTTGTATCTAATCGTAAACATTTATTAATTATGATATTAAGTTTGGAATATATTGTATTAATTTTAGTAAATTTTTCAAAAATTAATTTTTTACTGTCGCAAATTTTAATTACGCCAGGGATTGCCTTTTCTATAGTAAATTTTTCAAAAATTAATTTTTTACTGTCGCAAGTTTTAATTACGCCAGGGTTTGCCTTTTCTATAGTAAATTATTCAAAAAATAATTTTTTTCTGTCGCAAATTTTAAATACGCCAGGGATTGCCTTTTCTATAGTAAATTTTTCAAAAATGAATTTTTTACTGTCGCAAATTTTAATTACGCCAGGGATTGCCTTTTCTATAGTAAATTATTCAAAAAATAATTTTTTTTCTGTCGCAAATTTTAATTACGCCAGGGATTGCCTTTTCTATAGTAAATTTTGTAAAAAATAATTTTTTTCTGTCGCAAATATTAAATACGCCAGGTTGCCTTTTCTATACTAAATTTTGCAAAAATTAATTTTTTACTGTCGCAAGTTTTAATAACGCCAGGGATTGCCTTTTCTAAAGTAAATTATTCAAAAAATAATTTTTTACTGTCGCAAATTTTAATTACGCCAGGGATTGCCTTTTCTATAGTAAATTCTTCAAAAAATAATTTTTTACTGTCGCAAATTTTAATTACGCCAGGGATTGCTTTTTCTATAGTAAATTTTTCAAAAATTAATTTTTTACTGTCGCAAGTTTTAATTACGCCAGGGATTGCCTTTTCTATAGTAAATTATTCAAAAAATAATTTTTTTCTGTCGCAAATTTTAAATACGCCAGGGATTGCCTTTTCTATAGTAAATTTTTCAAAAATTAATTTTTTACTGTCGCAAATTTTAAATACGCCAGGGATTGCCTTTTCTATAGTAAATTATTCAAAAAATAATTTTTTACTGTCGCAAATTTTAATTACGCCAGGGATTGCCTTTTCTATAAAAAATTATTCAAAAAATAATTTTTTACTGTCGCAAATTTTAATTACGCCAGGGATTGCCTTTTCTATAGTAAATTATTCAAAAATTAATTTTTTACTGTCGCAAATTTTAATTACGCCAGAGATTGCCTTTTCTATAGTAAATTAATCAAAAAATAATTTTTTACTGTCGCAAATTTTAAATACGCCAGGGATTGCCTTTTCTATAGTAAATTTTTCAAAAAATTATTTTTTACTGTCGCAAATTTTAATTACGCCAGGGATTGCCTTTTCTATAGTAAATTATTCAAAAAATAATTTTTTACTGTCGCAAATTTTAATTACGCCAGGGATTTCCTTTTCTATAGTAAATTATTCAAAAATAATTTTTTACTGTCGCATATTTTAAATACGCCAGGGCTTGCCTTTTCTATAGTAAATTTTTCAAAAAAATAATTTTTTACTGTCGCAAATGTTAATTACGCCAGGGATTGCCTTTTCTATAGTAAATTTTTCAAAAATTAATTTTTTACTGTCGCAAGTTTTAATTACGCCAGGGATTGCCTTTTCTATAGTAAATTATTAAAAAAATAATTTTTTACTGTCGCAAATTTTAATTACGCCAGGGATTGCCTTTTCTATAGTAAATTTTTCAAAAATTAATTTTTTACTGTCGCAGATTTTAAATCCGCCAGGTATTGCCTTTTCTATAGTAAATTATTCAAAAAATAATTTTTTACTGTCGCAAATTTTAATTACGCCAGGGATTGCCTTTTCTATAGTAAATTATTCAAAAAATAATTTTTTACTGTCGCAAATTTTAATTACGCCAGGGATTTCCTTTTCTATAGTAAATTATTCAAAAAATAATTTTTTACTGTCGCATATTTTAAATACGCCAGGGCTTGCCTTTTCTATAGTAAATTTTTCAAAAAATAATTTTTTACTGTCGCAAATGTTAATTACGCCAGGGATTGCCTTTTCTATAGTAAATTTTTCAAAAATTAATTTTTTACTGTCGCAAGTTTTAATTACGCCAGGGATTGCCTTTTCTATAGTAAATTATTCAAAAAATAATTTTTTACTGTCGCAAATTTTAATTACGCCAGGGATTGCCTTTTCTATAGTAAATTTTTCAAAAATTAATTTTTTACTGTCGCAGATTTTAAATCCGCCAGGTATTGCCTTTTCTATAGTAAATTATTCAAAAAATAATTTTTTTACTGTCGCAAATTTTAATTGCGCCAGGGATTGCCTTTTCTACAGTAAATTTTTCAAAAAATTATTTTCTACTGTCGCAAATTTTAATTGCGCCAGGGATTGCCTTTTCTACAGTAAATTTTTCAAAAATAATTTTTTACTGTCGCAAATTTTAATTGCGCCAGGGATTGCCTTTTCTATAGTAAAATTTTCACAAATTAATTTTTTACTGTCGCAAATGTTAATTGCGCCAGGGATTGCCTTTTCTATAGTAAATTTTTCAAAATTTAATTTTATACTGTCTCAAATTTTAATTTCGCCAGGGATTGCCTTTTCTATAGTAAATTTTGCAAAAAAATAATTTTTTACTGTCGCAAATTTTAATTGCGCCAGGGATTGCCTTTTCTACAGTAAATTTTTCAAAAAATAATTTTTTACTGTCGCAAATTTTAATTACGCCAGGGATTGCCTTTTTTATAGTATATTATTCAAAGAATAATTTTTTACTGTCGCAAATTTTAATTACGCCAGGGATTGCCTTTCCTATAGTAAATTTTTCAAAAATTAATTTTTTACTGTCGCAAATTTTAAATCCGCCAAGGATTGCCTTTTCTATAGTAAATTTTTCACAAATTAATTTTTTACTGCCGCAAATTTTAAATACGCCAGGGATTGCCTTTTCTATAGTAAATTATTCAAAGAATAATTTTTTACTGTCGCAAATTTTAATTGCGCCAGGGATTGCCTTTTCTATAGTAAATTTTTCAAAAAATAATTTTATACTGTCGCAAATTTGAATTACGCCAGGGATTGCCTTTTCTATAGTAAATTATTCAAAAAATAATTTTTTACTGTCGCAAATTTTAATTACGCCAGGGATTGCCTTTTCTATAGTAAATTTTTCAAAAATTAATTTTTTACTGTCGCAAGTTTTAATTACGCCAGGGATTGCCTTTTCTATAGTAAATTATTCAAAAAATAATTTTTTTCTGTCGCAAATTTTAAATACGCCCGGGATTGCCTTTTCTATAGTAAATTTTTCAAAAATTAATTTTTTACTGTTGCAAATTTTAAATACGCCAGGGTTTGCCTTTTCTATAGTAAATTATTCAAAAATTAATTTTTTACTGTCGCAAATTTTAATTACGCCAGGGATTGCCTTTTCTATAGTAAATTATTCAAAAAATAATTTTTTACTGTCGCAAATTTTAATTACGCCAGGGATTGCCTTTTCTATAGTAAATTTTTCAAAAATTAATTTTTTACTGTCGCAAGTTTTAATTACGCCAGGGATTGCCTTTTCTATACTAAATTATTCAAAAAATAATTTTTTTCTGTCGCAAATTTTAAATACGCCAGGGATTGCCTTTTCTATAGTAAATTTTTCAAAAATTAATTTTTTACTGTCGCAAATTTTAATTGCGCCAGGGATTGCCTTTTCTATAGTAAATTTTTCAAAATTTAATTTTATACTGTCTCAAATTTTAATTGCGCCAGGGATTGCCTTTTCTATAGTAAAATTGCAAAAAAATAATTTTTTACTGTCGCAAATTTTAATTGCGCCAGGGATTGCCTTTTCTACAGTAAATTTTTCAAAAAATAATTTTTTACTGTCGCAAATTTTAATTACGCCAGGGATTGCCTTTTTTATAGTAAATTATTCAAAGAATAATTTTTTACTGTCGAAAATTTTAATTACGCCAGGGATTGCCTTTTCTATAGTAAATTTTTCAAAAAATAATTTTATACTGTCGCAAATTTTAATTACGCCAGGAATTGCCTTTTCTATAGTAAATTATTCAAAAAATGATTTTTTACTGTCGCAAATTTTAATTACGCCAGGGATTGCCTTTTCTATAGTAAATTTTTCAAAAATTAAATTTTTCAAAAATTAATTTTTTACTCTCGCAAGTTTTAATTACGCCAGGGATTGCCTTTTCTATAGTAAATTATTCAAAAAATAATTTTTTTCTGTCGCAAATTTTAAATACGCCAGGGATTGCCTTTTCTATAGTAAATTTTTCAAAAATTAATTTTTTACTGTTGCAAATTTTAAATACGCCAGGGATTGCCTTTTCTATAGTAAATTATTCAAAAATTAATTTTTTACTGTCGCAAATTTTAATTACGCCAGGGATTGCCTTTTCTATAGTAAATTATTCAAAAAATATTTTTTTACTGTCGCAAATTTTAAATACGCCAGGGATTGCCTTTTCTATAGTAAATTTTTCAAAAAATAATTTTTTTCTGTCGCAAATTTTAAATACGCCAGGGATTGCCTTTTCTATAGTAAATTATTCAAAAAATAATTTTTTACTGTCGCAAATTTTAATTACGCCAGGGATTGCCTTTTCTATAGTAAATTATTCAAAAAATATTTTTTTACTGTCGCAAATTTTAAATACGCCAGGGAAGTTTTAAAAGAAAAATTCTTAATTTTGATTTACAAGACCAATGTTTTATTAAGCAATTAAAACTAATGATAATATTTTTTATTTTTGTATTAATTTTATTTATAAGAAGATTATTAGTATTTGTATCTAATCGTAAACATTCATTAATTATGATATTAAGTTTGGAATATATTGTATTAATTTTAGTAAATTTTTCAAAAATTAATTTTTTACTGTCGCAAATTTTAATTACGCCAGGGATTGCCTTTTCTATAGTAAATTTTTCAAAAATTAATTTTTTACTGTCGCAAGTTTTAATTACGCCAGGGATTGCCTTTTCTATAGTAAATTATTCAAAAAATAATTTTTTTCTGTCGCAAATTTTAAATACGCCAGGGATTGCCTTTTCTATAGTAAATTTTTCAAAAATGAATTTTTTACTGTCGCAAATTTTAATTACGCCAGGGATTGCCTTTTCTATAGTAAATTATTCAAAAAATAATTTTTTTTCTGTCGCAAATTTTAATTACGCCAGGGATTGCCTTTTCTATAGTAAATTTTGTAAAAAATAATTTTTTTCTGTCGCAAATTTTAAATACGCCAGGGATTGCCTTTTCTATAGTAACTTTTGCAAAAATTAATTTTTTACTGTCGCAAGTTTTAATAACGCCAGGGATTGCCTTTTCTAAAGTAAATTATTCAAAAAATAATTTTTTTACTGTCGCAAATTTTAATTACGCCAGGGATTGCCTTTTCTATAGTAAATTATTCAAAAAATAATTTTTTACTGTCGCAAATTTTAATTACGCCAGGGATTGCCTTTTCTATAGTAAATTTTTCAAAAATTAATTTTTTACTGTTGCAAATTTTAAATACGCCAGGGATTGCCTTTTCTATAGTAAATTATTCAAAAATTAATTTTTTACTGTCGCAAATTTTAATTACGCCAGGGATTGCCTTTTCTATAGTAAATTATTCAAAAAATATTTTTTTACTGTCGCAAATTTTAAATACGCCAGGGATTGCCTTTTCTATAGTAAATTTTTCAAAAAATAATTTTTTTCTGTCGCAAATTTTAAATACGCCAGGGATTGCCTTTTCTATAGTAAATTATTCAAAAAATAATTTTTTACTGTCGCAAATTTTAATTACGCCAGGGATTGCCTTTTCTATAGTAAATTATTCAAAAAATATTTTTTTACTGTCGCAAATTTTAAATACGCCAGGGAAGTTTTAAAAGAAAAATTCTTAATTTTGATTTACAAGACCAATGTTTTATTAAGCAATTAAAACTAATGATAATATTTTTATTTTTGTATTAATTTTATTTATAAGAAGATTATTAGTATTTTTATCTAATCGTAAACATTTATTAATTATGATATTAAGTTTGGAATATATTGTATTAATTTTAGTAAATTTTTCAAAAATTAATTTTTTACTGTCGCAAATTTTAATTACGCCAGGGATTGCCTTTTCTTTAGTAAATTTTTCAAAAATTAATTTTTTACTGTCGCAAGTTTTAATTACGCCAGGGATTGCCTTTTCTATAGTAAATTATTCAAAAAATAATTTTTTTCTGTCGCAAATTTTAAATACGCCAGGGATTGCCTTTTCTATAGTAAATTTTTCAAAAATGAATTTTTTACTGTCGCAAATTTTAATTACGCCAGGGATTGCCTTTTCTATAGTAAATTATTCAAAAAATAATTTTTTTTCTGTCGCAAATTTTAATTACGCCAGGGATTGCCTTTTCTATAGTAAATTTTGTAAAAAATAATTTTTTTCTGTCGCAAATTTTAAATACGCCAGGGATTGCCTTTTCTATAGTAAATTTTGCAAAAATTAATTTTTTACTGTCGCAAGTTTTAATAACGCCAGGGATTGCCTTTTCTAAAGTAAATTATTCAAAAAATAATTTTTTACTGTCGCAAATTTTAATTACGCCAGGGATTGCCTTTTCTATAGTAAATTATTCAAAAAATAATTTTTTACTGTCGCAAATTTTAATTACGCCAGGGATTGCCTTTTCTATAGTAAATTATTCAAAAATTAATTTTTTACTGTCGCAAATTTTAATTACGCCAGGGATTGCCTTTTCTATAGTAAATTATTCAAAAAATAATTTTTTACTGTCGCAAATTTTAAATACGCCAGGGATTGCCTTTTCTATAGTAAATTTTTCAAAAAATTATTTTTTACTGTCGCAAATTTTAATTACGCCAGGGATTGCCTTTTCTATAGTAAATTATTCAAAAAATAATTTTTTGCTCTCGCAAATTTTAATTACGGCAGGGATTGCCTTTTCTATATTAAATTATTCAAAAAATAATTTTTTACTGTCGCAAATTTTAATTGCACCAGGGATTGCCTTTTCTACAGTAAATTTTTGAAAAAATAATTTTCTACTGTCGCAAATTTTAATTGCGCCAGGGATTGCCTTTTCTACAGTAAATTTTTCAAAAATAATTTTTTACTGTCGCAAATTTTAATTGCGCCAGGGATTGCCTTTTCTATAGTAAAATTTTCACAAATTAATTTTTTACTGTCGCAAATGTTAATTGCGCCAGGGATTGCCTTTTCTATAGTAAATTTTTCAAAATTTAATTTTATACTGTCTCAAATTTTAATTTCGCCAGGGATTGCCTTTTCTATAGTAAATTTTGCAAAAAAATAATTTTTTACTGTCGCAAATTTTAATTGCGCCAGGGATTGCCTTTTCTACAGTAAATTTTTCAAAAATAATTTTTTACTGTCGCAAATTTTAATTACGCCAGGGATTGCCTTTTTTATAGTAAATTATTCAAAGAATAATTTTTTACTGTTGCAAATTTTAATTACGCCAGGGATTGCCTTTTCTATAGTAAATTTTTCAAAAATTAATTTTTTACTGTCGCAAATTTTAAATCCGCCAAGGATTGCCTTTTCTATAGTAAATTTTTCACAAATTAATTTTTTACTGCCGCAAATTTTAAATACGCCAGGGATTGCCTTTTCTATAGTAAATTATTCAAAGAATAATTTTTTACTGTCGCAAATTTTAATTGCGCCAGGGATTGCCTTTTCTATAGTAAATTTTTCAAAAAATAATTTTATACTGTCGCAAATTTTAATTACGCCAGGGATTGCCTTTTCTATAGTAAATTATTCAAAAAATAATTTTTTACTGTCGCAAATTTTAATTACGCCAGGGATTGCCTTTTCTATAGTAAATTTTTCAAAAATTAATTTTTTACTGTCGCAAGTTTTAATTACGCCAGGGATTGCCTTTTCTATAGTAAATTATTCAAAAAATAATTTTTTTCTGTCGCAAATTTTAAATACGCCAGGGATTGCCTTTTCTATAGTAAATTTTTCAAAAATTAATTTTTTACTGTTGCAAATTTTAAATACGCCAGGGTTTGCCTTTTCTATAGTAAATTATTCAAAAATTAATTTTTTACTGTCGCAAATTTTAATTACGCCAGGGATTGCCTTTTCTATAGTAAATTATTCAAAAAATAATTTTTTACTGTCGCAAATTTTAATTACGCCAGGGATTGCCTTTTCTATAGTAAATTTTTCAAAAATTAATTTTTTACTGTCGCAAGTTTTAATTACGCCAGGGATTGCCTTTTCTATAGTAAATTATTCAAAAAATAATTTTTTTCTGTCGCAAATTTTAAATACGCCAGGGATTGCCTTTTCTATAGTAAATTTTTCAAAAATTAATTTTTTACTGTCGCAAATTTTAATTGCGCCAGGGATTGCCTTTTCTATAGTAAATTTTTCAAAATTTAATTTTATACTGTCTCAAATTTTAATTGCGCCAGGGATTGCCTTTTCTATAGTAAATTTTGCAAAAAAAAAATTTTTTACTGTCGCAAATTTTAATTGCGCCAGGGATTGCCTTTTCTACAGTAAATTTTTCAAAAAATAATTTTTTACTGTCGCAAATTTTAATTACGCCAGGGATTGCCTTTTTTATAGTAAATTATTCAAAGAATAATTTTTTACTGTCGAAAATTTTAATTACGCCAGGGATTGCCTTTTCTATAGTAAATTTTTCCAAAATAAATTTTTTACTGTCGCAAATTTTAAATCCGCCAAGGATTGCCTTTTCTATAGTAAATTTTTCACAAATTAATTTTTTACTGCCGCAAATTTTAAATACGCCAGGGATTGCCTTTCCTATAGTAAATTATTCAAAGAATAATTTTTTACTGTCGAAAATTTTAATTGCGCCAGGGATTGCCTTTTCTGTAGTAAATTTTTCAAAAAATAATTTTATACTGTCGCAAATTTTAATTACGCCAGGGATTGCCTTTGCTATAGTAAATTATTCAAAAAATAATTTGTTACTGTCGCAAATTTTAATTACGCCAGGGATTGCCTTTTCTATAGTAAATTTTTCAAAAATTAATTTTTTACTGTTGCAAATTTTAAATACGCCAGGGTTTGCCTTTTCTATAGTAAATTATTCAAAAATTAATCTTTCACTGTCGCAAATTTTAATTACGCCAGGGATTGCCTTTTCTATAGTAAATTATTCAAAAAATAATTTTTTACTGTCGCAAATTTTAAATACGCCAGGGATTGCCTTTTCTATAGTAAATTTTTCACAAATTAATTTTTTACTGTCGCAAATTTTAATTGCGCCAGGGATTGCCTTTTCTATAGTAAATTTTTCAAAATTTTATTTTATACTGTCTCAAATTTTAATTGCGCCAGGGATTGCCTTTTCTATAGTAAATTTTGCAAAAAAATAATTTTTTACTCTCGCAAATTTTAATTGCGCCAGGGATTGCCTTTTCTACAGTAAATTTTTCAAAAAATAATTTTTTACTGTCGCAAATTTTAATTACGCCAGGGATTGCCTTTTCTGTAGCAAATTATTCAAAAAATAATTTTTTACTGTCGCAAATTTTAATTGCGCCAGGGATTGCCTTTTCTATAGTAAATTTTTCACAAATTAATTTTTTACTGTCGCAAATTTTAATTGCGCCAGGGATTGCGTTTTCTATAGTAAATTTTTCTAAATTTAATTTTATACTGTCTCAAATTTT
Source organism: Dioctria linearis (assembly GCA_963930735.1). Taxonomy (NCBI): domain Eukaryota; kingdom Metazoa; phylum Arthropoda; class Insecta; order Diptera; family Asilidae; genus Dioctria; species Dioctria linearis. The sequence continues at coordinate 50,280 of CAWVNZ010000218.1, forward strand.
AATTGCGCCAGGGATTGCCTTTTCTATAGTAAATTTTGCAAAAAAATAATTTTTTACTGTCGCAAATTTTAATTGCGCCAGGGATTGCCTTTTCTACAGTAAATTTTTCAAAAAATAATTTTTTACTGTCGCAAATTTTAATTACGTCAGGGATTGCCTTTTTTATAGTAAATTATTCAAAGAATAATTTTTTACTGTCGCAAATTTTAATTACGCCAGGGATTGCCTTTTCTATAGTAAATTTTTCAAAAATTAATTTTTAACTGTCGCAAATTTTAAATCCACCAAGGATTGCCTTTTCTATAGTAAATTTTTCACAAATTAATTTTTTACTGCCGCAAATTTTAAATACGCCAGGGATTGCCTTTTCTATAGTAAATTATTCAAAGAATAATTTTTTACTGTCGCAAATTTTAATTGCGCCAGGGATTGCCTTTTCTATAGTAAATTTTTCAAAAAATAATTTTATACTGTCGCAAATTTTAATTACGCCAGGGATTGCCTTTTCTATAGTAAATTATTCAAAAAATAATTTTTTACTGTCGCAAATTTTAATTACGCCAGGGATTGCCTTTTCTATAATAAATTTTTCAAAAATTAATTTTTTACTGTCGCAAGTTTTAATTACGCCAGGGATTGCCTTTTCTATAGTAAATTATTCAAAAAATAATTTTTTTCTCTCGCAAATTTTAAATACGCCAGGGATTGCCTTTTCTATAGTAAATTTTTCAAAAATTAATTTTTTACTGTTGCAAATTTTAAATACGCCAGGGTTTGCCTTTTCTATAGTAAATTATTCAAAAATTAATTTTTTACTGTCGCAAATTTTCATTATTCCCGGGATTGCCTTTTCTATAGTAAATTATTCAAAAAATAATTTTTTACTGTCGCAAATTTTAAATACGCCAGGGATTGCCTTTTCTATAGTAAATTTTTCAAAAAATAATTTTTTTCTGTCGCAAATTTTAAATACGCCAGGGATTGCCTTTTCTATAGTAAATTATTCAAAAAATAATTTTTTATTGTCGCAAATTTTAATTACGCCAGGGATTGCCTTTTCTATAGTAAATTGTTCAAAAAATAATTTTTTACTGTCGCAAATTTTAAATACGCCAGGGAAGTTTAAAAGAATAATTCTTAATTTTGATTTACAAGACCAATGTTTTATTAAACTATTAAAACTAATGATAATATTTTTTATTTTTGTATTAATTTTATTTATAAGAAGATTATTAGTATTTGTATCTAATCGTAAACATTTATTAATTATGTTATTAAGTTTGGAATATATTGTATTAATTTTAGTAAATTTTTCAAAAAATAATTTTTTACTGTCGCAAATTTTAATTACGTCAGGGATTGCCTTTTCTACAGTAAATTTTTCAAAAAATAATTTTTTACTGTCGCAAATTTTAATTACGCCAGGGATTGCCTTTTCTATAGCAAATTATTCAAAAAATAATTTTTTACTGTCGCAAATTTTAATTGCGCCAGGGATTGCCTTTTCTATAGTAAATTTTTCACAAATTAATTTTTTACTGTCGCAAATTTTAATTGCGCCAGGGATTGCCTTTTCTATAGTAATTTTTTCTAAATTTAATTTTATACTGTCTCAAATTTTAATTGCGCCAGGGATTGCCTTTTCTATAGTAAATTTTGCAAAAAAATAATTTTTTACTGTCGCAAATTTTAATTGCGCCAGGGATTGCCTTTTCTATAGTAAATTTTTCAAAAAATAATTTTTTACTGTCGCAAATTTTAATTACGCCAGGGATTGCCTTTTTTATAGTAAATTATTCAAAGAATAATTTTTTACTGTCGCAAATTTTAATTACGCCAGGGATTGCCTTTTCTATAGTAAATTTTTCAAAAATTAATTTTTAACTGTCGCAAATTTTAAATACGCCAAGGATTGCCTTTTCTATAGTAAATTTTTCACAAATTAATTTTTTATTGCCGCAAATTTTAAATACGCCAGGGATTGCCTTTTCTATAGTAAATTATTCAAAGAATAATTTTTTACTGTCGCAAATTTTAATTGCGCCAGGGATTGCCTTTTCTATAGTAAATTTTTCAAAAAATAATTTTATACTGTCGCAAATTTTAATTACGCCAGGGATTGCCTTTTCTATAGTAAATTATTCAAAAAATAATTTTTTACTGTCGCAAATTTTAATTACGCCAGGGATTGCCTTTTCTATAATAAATTTTTCAAAAATTAATTTTTTACTGTCGCAAGTTTTAATTACGCCAGGGATTACCTTTTCTATAGTAAATTATTCAAAAAATAATTTTTTTCTCTCGCAAATTTTAAATACGCCAGGGATTGCCTTTTCTATAGTAAATTTTTCAAAAATTAATTTTTTACTGTTGCAAATTTTAAATACGCCAGGGTTTGACTTTTCTATAGTAAATTATTCAAAAATTAATTTTTTACTGTCGCAAATTTTAATTATTCCCGGGATTGCCTTTTCTATAGTAAATTATTCAAAAAATAATTTTTTACTGTCGCAAATTTTAAATACGCCAGGGAAGTTTAAAAGAATAATTCTTAATTTTGATTTACAAGACCAATGTTTTATTAAACTATTAAAACTAATGATAATATTTTTTATTTTTGTATTAATTTTATTTATAAGAAGATTATTAGTATTTGTATCTAATCGTAAACATTTATTAATTATGTTATTAAGTTTGGAATATATTGTATTAATTTTAGTAAATTTTTCAAAAAATAATTTTTTACTGTCGCAAATTTTAATTACGTCAGGGATTGCCTTTTCTATAGTAAATTTTTCAAAAATTAATTTTTTACTGTCGCAAGTTTTAATTACGCCAGGGATTGCCTTTTCTATAGTAAATTATTCAAAAAATAATTTTTTTCTGTCGCAAATTTTAAATACGCCAGGGATTGCCTTTTCTATAGTAAATTTTTCAAAAATTAATTTTTTACTGTAGCAAATTCTAAATACGCCAGGGATTGCCTTTTCTATAGTAAATTATTCAAAAATTAATTTTTTACTGTCGCAAATTTTAATTACGCCAGGGATTGCCTTTTCTATAGTAAATTATTCAAAAAATAATTTTTTACTGTCGCAAATTTTAAATACGCCAGGGATTGCCTTTTCTATAGTAAATTTTTCAAAAAATAATTTTTTTCTGTCGCAAATTTTAAATACGCCAGGGATTGCCTTTTCTATAGTAAATTATTCAAAAAATAATTTTTCACTGTCGCAAATTTTAATTACGCCAGGGATTGCCTTTTCTATAGTAAATTATTCAAAAAATAATTTTTTACTGTCGCAAATTTTAAATACGCCAGGGAAGTTTTAAAAGAAAAATTCTTAATTTTGATTTACAAGACCAATGTTTTATTAAGCTATTAAAACTAATGATAATATTTTTTTATTTTTGTATTAATTTTATTTATAAGAAGATTATTAATATTTGTATCTAATCGTAAACATTTATTAATTATGTTATTAAGTTTGGAATATATTGTATTAATTTTAGTAAATTTTTCAAAAAATAATTTTTTACTGTCGCAAATTTTAATTACGCCAGGGATTGCCTTTTCTATAGTAAATTTTTCAAAAATTAATTTTTTACTGTCGCAAGTTTTAATTACGCCAGGGATTGCCTTTTCTATAGTAAATTATTCAAAAAATAATTTTTTTCTGTCGCAAATTTTAAATACGCCAGGTATTGCCTTTTCTATAGTAAATTTTTCAAAAAATAATTTTTTTCTGTCGCAAATTTTAAATACGCCAGGGATTGCCTTTTCTATAGTAAATTATTCAAAAAATAATTTTTTACTGTCGCAAATTTTAATTACGCCAGAGATTGCCTTTTCTATAGTAAATTATTCAAAAAATAATTTTTTACTGTCGCAAATTTTAAATACGCCAGGGATTGCCTTTTCTATAGTAAATTATTCAAAAAATAATTTTTTACTGTCGCAAATTTTAAATACGCCAGGGATTGCCTTTTCTATAGTAAATTTTTCAAAAATTAATTTTTTACTGTCGCAAATTTTAATTACGCCACGGATTGCCTTTTCTATAGTAAATTTTGCAAAAAATAATTTTTTACTGTCGCAAGTTTTAATTACGCCAGGGATTGCCTTTTCTATAGTAAATTATTCAAAAAATAATTTTTTACTGTCGCAAATTTTAATTATGCCAGGGATTGCCTTTTCTATAGTAAATTATTCAAAAAATAATTTTTTACTGTCGCAAATTTTAATTACGCCAGGTATTGCCTTTTCTATAGTAAATTTTTCAAAAAATAATTTTTTTCTGTCGCAAATTTTAAATACGCCAGGGATTGCCTTTTCTATAGTAAATTATTCAAAAAATAATTTTTTACTGTCGCAAATTTTAATTACGCCAGAGATTGCCTTTTCTATAGTAAATTATTCAAAAAATAATTTTTTACTGTCGCAAATTTTAAATACGCCAGGGATTGCCTTTTCTATAGTAAATTTTTCAAAAATTAATTTTTTACTGTCGCAAATTTTAATTACGCCAGGGATTGCCCTTTCTATAGTAAACTATTCAAAAATTAATTTTTTACTGTCGCAAATTTTAATTACGCCAGGGATTGCCTTTTCTCTAGTAAATTTTGCAAAAAATAATTTTTTACTGTCGCAAATTTTAATTACGCCAGGGATTGCCTTTTCTATAGTAAATTATTCAAAAAATAATTTTTTACTGTCGCAAATTTTAAATACGCCAGGGATTGCCTTTTCTATAGTAAATTTTTCAAAAATTAATTTTTACTGTCGCAAATTTTAATTACGCCACGGATTGCCTTTTCTATAGTAAATTTTGCAAAAAATAATTTTTTACTGTCGCAAATTTTAAATACGCCAGGGATTGCCTTTTCTATAGTAAATTTTTCAAAAATTAATTTTTTACTGTCGCAAATTTTAATTACGCCAGGGATTGCCTTTTCTATAGTAAATTTTGCAAAAAATAATTTTTTACTGTCGCAAGTTTTAATTACGCCAGGGATTGCCTTTTCTATAGTAAATTATTCAAAAATTAATTTTTTACTGTCGCAAATTTTAATTACGCCAGGGATTGCCTTTTCTATAGTAAATTATTCAAAAAATAATTTTTTACTGTCGCAAATTTCAATTACGCCAGGGATTGCCTTTTCTATAGTACATTATTCAAAAAATAATTTTTTTCTGTCGCAAATTTTAAATACGCCAGGGATTGCCTTTTCTATAGTAAATTATTCAAAAAATAATTTTTTACTGTCGCAAATTTTAATTATGCCAGGGATTGCCTTTTCTATAGTAAATTATTCAAAAAATAATTTTTTACTGTCGCAAATTTTAATTACGCCAGGGATTGCCTTTTTTATAGTAAATTATTCAAAAATTAATTTTTTACTGTCGCAAATTTTAATTACGCCAGGGATTGCCTTTTCTATAGTAAATTATTCAAAAAATAATTTTTTACTGTCGCAAATTTCAATTACGTCAGGGATTGCCTTTTCTATAGTACATTATTCAAAAAATAATTTTTTTCTGTCGCAAATTTTAAATACGCCAAGGATTGCCTTTTCTATAGTAAATTATTCAAAAAATAATTTTTTACTGTCGCAAATTTTAATTACGCCAGGGATTGCCTTTTCTATAGTAAATTATTCAAAAAATAATTTTTTACTGTCGCAAATTTTAATTACGCCAGGGATTGCCTTTTCTATAGTAAATTATTCAAAAATTAATTTTTTACTGTCGCAAATTTTAATTACGCCAGGGATTGCCTTTTCTATAGTAAATTATTCAAAAAATAATTTTTTACTGTCGCAAATTTTAAATACGCCAGGGATTGCCTTTTCTATAGTAAATTTTTCAAAAATTAATTTTTTACTTTCGCAAATTTTAATTACGCCAGGGATTGCCTTTTCTATAGTAAATTTTGCAAAAAATAATTTTTGACTGTCGCAAGTTTTAATTACGCCAGGGATTGCCTTTTCTATAGTAAATTATTCAAAAAATAATTTTTTACTGTCGCAAATTTTAATTACGCCTGGGATTGCCTTTTCTATAGTAAATTATTCAAAAAATAATTTTTTACTGTCGCAAATTTTAATTACGCCAGGGATTGCCTTTTCTATAGTAAATTATTCAAAAATTAATTTTTTACTGTCGCAAATTTTAACTACGCCAGGGATTGCCTTTTCTATAGTAAATTATTCAAAAAATAATTTTTTACTGTCGCAAATTTCAATTACGCCAGGGATTGCCTTTTCTATAGTACATTATTCAAAAAATAATTTTTTTCTGTCGCAAATTTTAAATACGCCAAGGATTGCCTTTTCTATAGTAAATTATTCAAAAAATAATTTTTTACTGTCGCAAATTTTAATTACGCCAGGGATAGCCTTTTCTATAGTAAATTATTCAAAAAATAATTTTTTACTGTCGCAAATTTTAATTACGCCAGGGATTGCCTTTTCTATAGTAAATTATTCAAAAATTTATTTTTTACTGTCGCAAATTTTAATTACGCCAGGGATTGCCTTTTCTATAGTAAATTATTCAAAAAATAATTTTTTACTGTCGCAAATTTTAAATACGCCAGGGATTGCCTTTTCTATAGTAAATTTTTCAAAAAATTATTTTTTACTGTCGCAAATTTTAATTACGCCAAGGATTGCCTTTTCTATAGTAAATTATTCAAAAAATAATTTTTTACTCTCGCAAATTTTAATTACGCCAGGGATTGCCTTTTCTATAGTAAATTATTCAAAAAATTATTTTTTAATGTCGCATATTTTAAATACGCCAGGGATTGCCTTTTCTATAGTAAATTTTTCAAAAAATAATTTTTTACCGTCGCAAATTTTAACTACGCCAGGGATTGCCTTTTCTATAGTAAATTTTTCACAAATTAATTTTTTACTGCCGCAAATTTTAAATACGCCAGGGATTGCCTTTTCTATAGTAAATTATTCAAAGAATAATTTTTTACTGTCGCAAATTTTAATTGCGCCAGGGATTGCCTTTTCTATAGCAAATATTTCAAAAAATAATTTTATACTGTCGCAAATTTTAATTACGCCAGGGATTGCCTTTTCTATAGTAAATTATTCAAAAAATAATTTTTTACTGTCGCAAATTTTAAAAACGCCAGGGTTTGCCTTTTCTATAGTAAATTATTCAAAAATAAATTTTTTACTGTCGCAAATTTTAATTACGCCAGGGATTGCCTTTTCTATAGTAAATTATTCAAAAAATAATTTTTTACTGTCGCAAATTTTAAATACGCCAGGGATTGCCTTTTCTATAGTAAATTTTTCAAAAAATAATTTTTTTCTGTCGCAAATTTTAAATACGCCAGGGATTGCCTTTACTATAGTAAATTATTCAAAAAATAATTTTTTACTGTCGCAAATTTTAATTACGCCAGGGATTGCCTTTTCTATAGTAAATTGTTCAAAAAATAATTTTTTACTGTCGCAAATTTTAAATACGCCAGGGAAGTTTAAAATAATAATTCTTAATTTTGATTTACAAGACCAATGTTTTATTAAATTATTAAAACTAATGATAATATTTTTTATTTTTGTACTAATTTTATTTATAAGAAGATTATTAGTATTTGTATCTAATCGTAAACATTTATTAATTATGTTATTAAGTTTGGAATATATTGTATTAATTTTAGTAAATTTTTCAAAAAATAATTTTTTACTGTCGCAAATTTTAATTACGCCAGGGATTGCCTTTTCTATAGTAAATTTTTCAAAAATTAATTTTTTACTGTCGCAAGTTTTATTTACGCCAGGGATTGCCTTTTCTATAGTAAATTATTCAAAAAATAATTTTTTTCTGTCGCAAATTTTAAATACGCCAGGGATTGCCTTTTCTATAGTAAATTTTTTCAAAAATTAATTTTTTACTGTCGCAAATTCTAAATACGCCAGGGATTGCCTTTTCTATAGTAAATTATTCAAAAATTAATTTTTTACTGTCGCAAATTTTAATTACGCCAGGGATTGCCTTTTCTATAGTAAATTATTCAAAAAATAATTTTTTAGTGTCGCAAATTTTAAATACGCCAGGGAAGTTTTAAAAGAAAAATTTTTAATTTTGATTTACAAGACCAATGTTTTATTAAGCTATTAAAACTAATGATAATATTTTTTATTTTTGTATTAATTTTATTTATAAGAAGATTATTAATATTTGTATCTAATCGTAAACATTTATTAATTATGTTATTAAGTTTGGAATATATTGTATTAATTTTAGTAAATTTTTCAAAAAATAATTTTTTACTGTCGCAAATTTTAATTACACCAGGGATTGCCTTTTCTATAGTAAATTTTTCAAAAATTAATTTTTTACTGTCGCAAGTTTTAATTACGCCAGGGATTGCCTTTTCTATAGTAAATTATTCAAAAAATAATTTTTTTCTGTCGCAAATTTTAAATACGCCAGGGATTGCCTTTTCTATAGTAAATTTTTCAAAAATTAATTTTTTACTGTCGCAAATTTTAAATACGCCAGGGTTGCCTTTTCTATAGTAAATTTTTCAAAAATTAATTTTTTACTGTCGCAAATTTTAATTACGCCAGGGATTGCCCTTTCTATAGTAAACTATTCAAAAATTAATTTTTTACTGTCGCAAATTTTAATTACGCCTGGGATTGCCTTTTCTATAGTAAATTTTGCAAAAAATAATTTTTTACTGTCGCAAATTTTAATTACGCTACGCCAGGGATTGCCTTTTCTATAGTAAATTATTCAAAAAATAATTTTTTACTGTCGCAAATTTTAAATACGCCAGGGATTGCCTTTTCTATAGTAAAATTTTCAAAAATTAATTTTTTACTGTCGCAAATTTTAATTACGCCAGGGATTGCCTTTTCTATAGTAAATTTTGCAAAAAATAATTTTTTACTGTCGCAAGTTTTAATTACGCCAGGGATTGCCTTTTCTATAGTAAATTATTCAAAAAATAATTTTTTACTGTCGCAAATTTTAATTACGCCAGGGATTGCCTTTTCTATAGTAAATTATTCAAAAATTAATTTTTTACTGTCGCAAATTTTAATTACGCCAGGGATTGCCTTTTCTATAGTAAATTATTCAAAAAATAATTTTTTAATGTCGCAAATTTCAATTACGCCAGGGATTGCCTTTTCTATAGTACATTATTCAAAAAATAATTTTTTTCTGTCGCAAATTTTAATTACGCCAGGGATTGCCTTTTCAATAGTAAATTATTCAAAAATTAATTTTTTACTGTCGCAAATTTTAACTACGCCAGGGATTGCCTTTTCTATAGTAAATTATTCAAAAAATAATTTTTTAATGTCGCAAATTTCAATTAGGCCAGGGATTGCCTTTTCTATAGTACATTATTCAAAAAATAATTTTTTACTGTCGCAAATTTTAATTACGCCAGGGATTGCCTTTTCAATAGTAAATTATTCAAAAATTAATTTTTTACTGTCGCAAATTTTAACTACGCCAGGGATTGCCTTTTCTATAGTAAATTATTCAAAAAATAATTTTTTACTGTCGCAAATTTCAATTACGCCAGGGATTGCCTTTTCTATAGTACATTATTCAAAAAATAATTTTTTTCTGTCGCAAATTTTAAATACGCCAGAGATTGCCTTTTCTATAGTAAATTATTCAAAAAATAATTTTTTACTGTCGCAAATTTTAATTACGCCAGGGATTGCCTTTTTCTATAGTAAATTATTCAAAAAATAATTTTTTACTGTCGCAAATTTCAATTACGCCAGGGATTGCCTTTTCTATAGTAAATTTTTCAAAAATTAATTTTTTACTGTCGCAAATTTTAATTACGCCAAGGATTGCCCTTTCTATAGTAAACTATTCAAAAATTAATTTTTTACTGTCGCAAATTTTAATTACGCCAGGGATTGCCTTTTCTATAGTAAATTTTGCAAAAAATAATTTTTTACTGTCGCAAATTTTAATTACGCCAGGGATTGCCTTTTCTATAGTAAATTATTCAAAAAATAATTTTTTACTGTCGCAAATTTTAAATACGCCAGGGATTGCCTTTTCTATAGTAAATTTTTCAAAAATTAATTGTTTACTATCGCAAATTTTAATTACGCCAGGGATTGCCTTTTCTATAGTAAATTTTGCAAAAAATAATTTTTTACTGTCGCAAGTTTTAATTACGCCAGGGATTGCCTTTTCTATAGTAAATTATTCAAAAAATAATTTTTTAATGTCGCAAATTTCAATTACGCCAGGGATTGCCTTTTCTATAGTACATTATTCAAAAAATAATTTTTTTCTGTTGCAAATTTTAATTACGCCAGGGATTGCCTTTTCAATAGTAAATTATTCAAAAATTAATTTTTTACTGTCGCAAATTTTAACTACGCCAGGGATTGCCTTTTCTATAGTAAATTATTCAAAAAATAATTTTTAATGTCGCAAATTTCAATTACGCCAGGGATTGCCTTTTCTATAGTACATTATTCAAAAAATAATTTTTTACTGTCGCAAATTTTAATTACGCCAGGGATTGCCTTTTCAATAGTAAATTATTCAAAAATTAATTTTTTACTGTCGCAAATTTTAACTACGCCAGGGATTGCCTTTTCTATAGTAAATTATTCAAAAAATAATTTTTTACTGTCGCAAATTTCAATTACGCCAGGGATTGCCTTTTCTATAGTACATTATTCAAAAAATAATTTTTTTCTGTCGCAAATTTTAAATACGCCAGGGATTGCCTTTTCTATAGTAAATTATTCAAAAAATAATTTTTTACTGTCGCAAATTTTAATTACGCCAGGGATTGCCTTTTCTATAGTAAATTATTCAAAAAATAATTTTTTACTGTCGCAAATTTTAATTACGCCAGGGATTGCCTTTTCTATAGTAAATTATTCAAAAATTAATTTTTTACTGTCGCAAATTTTAATTACGCCAGGGATTGCCTTTCTATAGTAAATTATTCAAAAAATAATTTTTTACTGTCGCAAATTTTAATTACGCCAGGGATTGCCTTTTCTATAGTAAATTATTCAAAAAATAATTTTTTACTGTCGCAAATTTGAATTACGCCAGGGATTGCCTTTTCTATAGTAAATTTTTCAAAATTTAATTTTATACTGTCTCAAATTCTAATTGCGCCAGGGATTGCCTTTTCTATAGTAAATTTTGCAAAAAAATAATTTTTTACTGTCGCAAATTTTAATTGCGCCAGGGATTGCCTTTTCTACAGTAAATTTTTCAAAAAATAATTTTTTACTGTCGCAAATTTTAATTACGCCAAGGATTGCCTTTTTTATAGTAAATTATTCAAAGAATAATTTTTTACTGTCGCAAATTATAATTACGCCAGGGATTGCCTTTTCTATAGTAAATTTTTCAAAAATTAATTTTTTACTGTCGCAAATTTTAAATCCGCCAAGGATTGCCTTTACTTTAGTAAATTTTTCACAAATTAATTTTTTACTGCCGCAAATTTTAAATACGCCAGGTATTGCCTTTTCTATAGTTAATTATTCAAAGAATAATTTTTTACTGTCGCAAATTTTAATTGCGCCAGGGATTGCCTTTTCTATAGTAAATTTTTCAAAAAATAATTTTATACTGTCGCAAATTTTAATTGCGCCAGGGATTGCATTTTCTATAGTAAATTATTCATAAAATAATTTTTTTTCTGTCGCAAATTTTAATTACGCCAGGGATTGCCTTTTCTATAGTAAATTTTGCAAAAAATAATTTTTTTCTGTCGCAAATTTTAAATACGCCAGGGATTGCCTTTTCTATAGTAAATTTTGCAAAAATTAATTTTTTACTGTCGCAAGTTTTAATTACGCCAGGGATTGGCTTTTCTATAGTAAATTATTCAAAAAATAATTTTTTTCTGTCGCAAATTTTAAATACGCCAGGGATTGCCTTTTCTATAGTAAATTATTCAAAAAATAATTTTTTACTGTCGCAAATTTTAATTACGCCAGGGATTGCCTTTTCTATAGTAAATTGTTCAAAAAATAATTTTTTACTGTCGCAAATTTTAAAAACGCCAGGGAAGTTTTAAAAGAATAATTCTTAATTTTGATTTACAAGACCAATGTTTTATTAAACTATTAAAACTAATGATAATATTTTTTATTTTTGTATTAATTTTGTTTATAAGAAGATTTATTTGTATCTAATCGTAAACATTTATTAATTATGTTATTAAGTTTGGAATATATTGTATTAATTTTAGTAAATTTTTCAAAAAATAATTTTTTACTGTCGCAAATTTTAATTACGCCAGGGATTGCCTTTTCTATAGTAAATTTTTCAAAAATTAATTTTTTACTGTCGCAAGTTTTAATTACGCCAGGGATTGCCTTGCTATAGTAAATTATTCAAAAAATAATTTTTTTTCTGTCGCAATTTTAAATACGCCAGGGATTGCCTTTTCTATAGTAAATTTTCAAAAAATAATTTTTTACTGTCGCAAATTTTAAATACGCCAGGGATTGCCTTTTCTATAGTAAATTATTCAAAAATTAATTTTTTACTGTCGCAAATTTTAATTACGCCAGGGATTGCCTTTTCTATAGTAAATTATTCAAAAAATAATTTTTTACTGTCGCAAATTTTAAATACGCCAGGGATTGCCTTTTATATAGTAAATTTTTCAAAAAATAATTTTTTTCTGTCGCAAATTTTAAATACGCCAGGGATTGCCTTTTCTAAAGAAAATTATTCAAAAAATAATTTTTTACTGTCGCAAATTTTAATTACGCCAGGGGATTGCCTTTTCTATAGTAAATTATTCAAAAAATAATTTTGTTACTGTCGCAAATTTTAAATACGCCAGGGATTGCCTTTTCTATAGTAAATTATTCAAAAAATAATTTTTTGCTGTCGCAAATTTTAAATACGCCAGGTATTGCCTTTTCTATAGTAAATTTTTCAAAAAATAATTTTTTTCTGTCGCAAATTTTAAATAGCCAGGGATTGCCTTTTCTATAGTAAATTATTCAAAAAATAATTTTTTACTGGCGCAAATTTTAATTACGCCAGGATTGCCTTTTCTATAGTAAACTATTCAAAAAATAATTTTTTACTTTCGCAAATTTTAAATACGCCAGGGATTGCCTTTTCTATAGTAAATTTTTCAAAAATTAATTTGTTACTGTCGCAAATTTTAATTACGCCAGGGATTGCCTTTTCTATAGTAAACTATTCAAAATTAATTTTTTACTGTCGCAAATGTTAATTACGCCAGGGATTGCCTTTTCTATAGTAAATTTTGCAAAAAATAATTTTTTACTGTCGCAAATTTTAATTACGCCAGGGATTGCCTTTTCTATAGTAAATTATTAAAAAAATAATTTTTTATTGTCGCAAATTTTAAATACGCCAGGGATTGCCTTTTCTATAGTAAATTTTTCAAAAATTAATTTTTTATTGTCGCAAATTTTAATTACGCCATGTATTGCCTTTTCTATAGTAAATTTTGCAAAAAAAAAAATTTTTACTGTCGCAAGTTTTAATTACGCCAGGGATTGCCTTTTCTATAGTAAATTATTCAAAAAATAATTTGTTACTGTCGCAAATTTTAATTACGCCAGGGATTGCCTTTTCTATAGCAAATTATTCAAAAAATAATTTTTTTACTGTCGCAAATTTTAATTACGCCAGGGATTGCCTTTTCTATAGTAAATTATTCAAAAATTAATTTGTTACTGTCGCAAATTTTAATTACGCCTGGGATTGCCTTTTCTATAGTAAATTATTCAAAAAATAATTTTTTACTGTCGCAAATTTCAATTACGCCAGGGATTGCCTTTTCTATAGTACATTATTCAAAAAATAATTTTTTTTCTGTCGCAAATTTTAAATACGCCAGCGATTGCCTTTTCTATAGTAAATTATTCAAAAAATAATTTTTTACTGTCGCAAATTTTAATTACGCCAGGTATTGCCTTTTCTATAGTAAATTATTCAAAAAATAATTTTTTTACTGTCGTAAAATTTTTAATTACGCCCAGCGATTGCCTTTTTCTATAGTAAATTATTCAAAAATTAATTTTTTTACTGTCGCAAATTTTAATTACGCCAGGGATTGCCTTTTTCTATAGTAAATTATTCAAAAAATAATTTTTTACTGTCGCAAATTTTAAATACGCCAGGGGATTGCCTTTTCTATAGTAAATTTTTCAAAAAATTATTTCTTACTGTCGCAAATTTTAATTACGCCAAGGATTATTCAAAAATAATTTTTACTCTCGCAAATTTTAATTACGCCAGGGATTGCCTTTTCTATAGTAAATTATTCAAAAAATTATTTTTTAATGTCGCATATTTTAAATACGCCAGGGATTGCCTTTTCTATAGTAAATTTTCAAAAAATAATTTTTTACTGTCGCAAATTTTAACTACGCCTGGGATTGCCTTTTCTATAGTAAATTTTTCAAAAATTAATTTTTTACTGTCGCAAGTTTTAATTACGCCAGGGATTGCCTTTTCTATAGTAAATTATTCAAAAAATAATTTTTTACTGTCGCAAATTTTAATTACGCCAAGGATTGCCTTTTCTGTAGTAAATTAATCAAAAAATAATTTTTTTACTGTCGCAAATTTTAATTACGCCAGGGATTGCCTTTTCTATAGTAAATTTTTCAAAAATTAATTTTTTACAGTCGCAAATTTTAAATCCGCCAGGGATTGCCTTTTCTATAGTAAATTATTCAAAAAATAATTTTTTACTGTCGCAAATTTTAATTGCGCCAGGGATTGCCTTTTCTACAGTAAATTTTCAAAAAATAATTTTCTACTGTCGCAAATTTTAATTGCGCCTGGGATTGCCTTTTCTACAGTAAATTTTCAAAAAATAATTTTTTACTGTCGCAAATTTTAATTGCGCCAGGGTTTGCCTTTTCTATAGTAAATTATTCAAAAAATAATTTTTTACTGTCGCAAATTTTAAATACGCCAGGGATTGCCTTTTCTATAGTAAATTTTTCAAAAAATAATTTTTTTCTGTCGCAAATTTTAAATACGCCAGGGATTGCCTTTTCTATAGTAAATTATTCAAAAAATAATTTTTTACTGTCGCAAATTTTAATTACGCCAGGGATTGCCTTTTCTGTAGTAAATTATTCAAAAATAATTTTTTACTGTCGCAAATTTTAAATACGCCAGGGAAGTTTTAAAAGAAAAATTCTTAATTTTGATTTACAAGACCAATGTTTTATTAAACTATTAAAACTAATGATAATATGTTTTATTTTTTGTATTAATTTTATTTATAAGAAGATTATTAATATTTGTATCTAATCGTAAACATTTATTAATTATGTTATTAAGTTTGGAATATATTGTATTAATTTTAGTAAATTTTTCAAAAAATAATTTTTTACTGTCGCAAATTTTAATTACGCCAGGGATTGCCTTTCTATAGTAAATTTTTCAAAAATTAATTTTTTACTGTCGCAAGTTTTAATTACGCCAGGGATTGCCTTTTCTATAGTAAATTATTCAAAAAACAATTTTTTTCTGTCGCAAATTTTAAATTCGCCAGGGATTGCCTTTTCTATAGTAAATTTTTCAAAATTAATTTTTACTGTCGCAAATTTTAAATACGCCAGGGATTGCCTTTTCTATAGTAAATTATTCAAAAATTAATTTTTTTACTGTCGCAAATTTTAATTACGCCAGGGATTGCCTTTTCTATAGTAAATTATTCAAAAAATAATTTTTTACCTGTCGCAAATTTTAAATACGCCAGGTATTGCCTTTTCTATAGTAAATTTTTCAAAAAATAATTTTTTTCTGTCCGCAAATTTTTAAATACGCCAGAGATTGCCTTTTCTATAGTAAATTATTCAAAAAATAATTTTTTACTGTCGCAAATTTAATTACGCCAGGATTGCCTTTTCTATAGTAAATTATTCAAAAAATAATTTTTTACTGTCGCAAATTTTAAATACGCCAGGGATTGCCTTTTCTATAGTAAATTTTTCAAAAATTAATTTTTTACTGTCGCAAATTTTAATTACGCCAGGGATTGCCTTTTCTATAGTAAACTATTCAAAAATTAATTTTTTACTGTCGCAAATTTTAAATACGCCAGGTATTGCCTTTTCTATAGTAAATTTTGCAAAAAATAATTTTTTACTGTCCCAAATTTTAACTACGCCAGGGATTGCCTTTTCTATAGTAAATTATTCAAAAAATAATTTTTTACAGTCGCAAATTTTAAATCCGCCAGGGGATTGCATTTTCTATAGTAAATTATTCAAAAAATAAGTTTTTACTTCGCAAATTTTAATTGCGCCAGGGATTGCCTTTTCTACAGTAAATTTTTCAAAAAATAATTTTCTACTGTCGCAAATTTTAATTGCGCCAGGGATTGCCTTTTCTACAGTAAATTTTTCAAAAAATAATTTTTTTACTGTCGCAAATTTTAATTGCGCCAGGGATTGCCTTTTCTATAGTAAATTATTCAAAAAATAATTTTTTACTGTCGCAAATTTTAAATACGCCAGGGATTGCCTTTTCTACAGTAAATTTTTCAAAAAATAATTTTTTACTGTCGCAAATTTTAATTGCGCCAGGGATTGCCTTTTCTATAGTAAATTATTCAAAAAATAATTTTTTACTGTCGCAAATTTTAAATACGCCAGGGATTGCCTTTTCTATAGTAAATTTTTCAAAAAATAATTTTTTTCTGTCGCAAATTTTAAATACGCCAGGGATTGCCTTTTCTATAGTAAATTATTCAAAAAATAATTTTTTACTGTCGCAAATTTTAACTACGCCAGGGATTGCCTTTTCTATAGTAAATTATTCAAAAAATAATTTTTTACTGTCGCTAATTTTAAATACGCCAGGGAAGTTTTAAAAGAAAAATTCTTAATTTTGATTTACAAGACCAATGTTTTATTAAACTATTAAAACTAATGATAATATGTTTTATTTTTGTATTAATTTTATTTATAAGAAGATTATTAATATTTGTATCTAATCGTAAACATTTTATTAATATGTTATTAAGTTTGGAATATATTGTATTAATTTTAGTAAATTCTTCAAAAAATAATTTTTTACTGTCGCAAATTTTAATTACGCCAGGGATTGCCTTTTCTATAGTAAATTTTTCAAAATTAATTTTTTACTGTCGCAAGTTTTAATTACGGAAGGGATTGCCTTTTCTATAGTAAATTATTCAAAAAATAATTTTTTTCTGTCGCAAATTTTAAATACGCCTGGGATTGCCTTTTCTATAGTAAATTTTTCAAAAATTAATTTTTTTACTGTCGCAAATTTTAAATAGGCCAGGGATTGCCTTTTCTATAGTAAATTATTCAAAAATTAATTTTTTACTGTCGCAAATTTTAATTACGCCAGGGATTGCCTTTTCTATAGTAAATTATTCAAAAAATAATTTTTTACTGTCGCAAATTTTAAATACGCCAGGTATTGCCTTTTCTATAGTAAATTTTTCAAAAAATAATTTTTTTCTGTCGCAAATTTTAAATACGCCAGGGATTGCCTTTTCTATAGTAAATTATTCAAAAAATAATTTTTTACTGTCGCAAATTATAATTACGGCAGGGATTGCCTTTTCTATAGTAAATTATTCAAAAAATAATTTTTTACTGTCGCAAATTTTAAATACGCCAGGGATTGCCTTTTCTATAGTAAATTTTTCAAAAATTAATTTTTTACTGTCGCAAATTTTAATTACGCCAGGGATTGCCTTTTTCTATAGTAAACTATTCAAAAATTAATTTTTTACTGTCGCAAATTTTAATTACGCCAGGGGATTGCCTTTTCTATAGTAAATTTTGCAAAAAATAATTTTTTACTGTCGCAAATTTTAATTACGCCAGGATTGCTTTTTCTGTAGTAAATTATTCAAAAAATAATTTTTTACTGTCGCAAATTTTAAATACGCCA
Source organism: Dioctria linearis (assembly GCA_963930735.1). Taxonomy (NCBI): domain Eukaryota; kingdom Metazoa; phylum Arthropoda; class Insecta; order Diptera; family Asilidae; genus Dioctria; species Dioctria linearis. The sequence goes on from CAWVNZ010000218.1 coordinate 68,212, forward strand.
GGGATTGCCTTTTCTATAGTAAATTTTTCAAAAATTAATTTTTTACTGTCGCAAATTTTAATTACGCCCAGGGATTGCCTTTTCTATAGTAAATTTTGCAAAAATAATTTTTTACTGTCGCAGTAGTTTTAATTACGCCACTGATTGCCTTTTCTATAGTAAATTATTCAAAAAATAATTTTTTACTGTCGCAAATTTTAATTACGCCAGGGATTGCCTTTTCTATAGTAAATTATTCAAAAAATAATTTTTTACTGTCGCAAATTTTAATTACGCCAGGGATTGCCTTTTCTATAGTAAATTATTCAAAAATTAATTTTTTACTGTCGCAAATTTTAATTACGCCAGGGATTGCCTTTTCTATAGTAAATTATTCAAGAAATAATTTTTTACTCTCGCAAATTTCAATTACGCCAGGGATTGCCTTTTCTATAGTACATTATTCAAAAAATAATTTTTTTCTGTCGCAAATTTTAAATACGCCAGGGATTGCCTTTCTATAGTAAATTATTCAAAAAATAATTTTTTACTGTCGCAAATTTTAATTACGCCAGGGATTGCCTTTTCTATAGTAAATTATTCAAAAAATAATTTTTTACTGTCGCAAATTTTAATTACGCCAGGGATTGCCTTTTCTATAGTAAATTATTCAAAAATTAATTTTTTTACTGTCGCAAATTTTAATTACGCCAGGGATTGCCTTTTCTATAGTAAATTATTCAAAAAATTATTTTTTAATGTCGCATATTTTAAATACGCCAGGGATTGCCTTTTCTATAGTAAATTTTTCAAAAAATAATTTTTTACTGTCGCAAATTTAACTACGCCAGGGATTGCCTGTTCTATAGTAAATTTTTCAAAATTAATTTTTTACTGCCGCAAGTTTTAATTACGCCAGGGATTGCCTTTTCTATAGTAAATTATTCAAAAAAATAATGTTTTACTGTCGCAAATTTTAATTACGCCAGGGATTGCCTTTTCTATAGTAAATTATTCAAAAAATAATTTTTTACTGTCGCAAATTTTAATTACTCCAGGGATTGCCTTTTCTATAGCAAATTTTTCAAAAATTAATTTTTTTCGGTCGCAAATTTTAAATCCGCCAGGGATTGCCTTTTCTATAGTAAATTATTCAAAAAATAATTTTTTACTGTCGCAAATTTTAATGCGCCAGGGATTGCCTTTTCTACAGTAAATTTTTCAAAAAATAATTTTTCTACTGTCGCAAGTTTTAATTGCGCCAGGATTTGCCTTTTCTACAGTAAATTTTTCAAAAATATTTTTTTTACTGTCGCAAATTTTAATTGCGCCAGGGATTGCCTTTTCTATAGTAAATTTTTTCACAAATTAATTTTTTACTGTCGCAAATTTTAATTGCGCCAGGGATTGCCTTTTCTATAGTAAATTTTTCAAAATTTGATTTTTATACTGTCTCAAATTTTAATTGCGCCAGGGATTGCCTTTTCTATAGTAAATTTTGCAAAAAAATAATTTTTTACTGTCGCAAATTTTAATTGCGCCAGGGATTACCTTTTCTACAGTAAATTTTTTAAAAAATAATTTTTTACTGTCGCAAATTTTAATTACGCCAGGGATTGCCTTTTTTATAGTAAATTATTCAAAAAATAATTTTTTACTGTCGCAAATTTTAATTACGCCAGGGATTGCCTTTTCTATAGTAAATTGTTCAAAAATTAATTTTTTACTGTCGCAAACTTTAAATCCGCCAAGGATTGCCTTTTCTATAGTAAATTTTTCAAAAAATAATTTTTTACTGTGGCAAATTTTAATTACGCCAGGGATTGCCTTTTCAATAGTAAATTTTTCAAAAATTAATTTTTTACTGTCGCAAATTTTAATTGCGCCAGGGATTGCCTTTTCAACAGTAAATTTTTCAAAAAATAATTTTTTACTGTCGCAAATTTTAATTGCGCCAGGGATTGCCTTTTCTACAGTAAATTTTTCAAAAATTAATTTTTTACTGTCGCAAATTTTAAATCAGCCAGGGATTGCCATTTCTATAGTAAATTATTCACAAATTAATTTTTTATTGTCGCAAATTTTAAATGCGCCAGGGATTGCCTTTTCTATAGTAAATTTTTCAAAAAATATTTTTTTTCTGTCGCAAATTTTAAATACGCCAGGGATTGCCTTTTCTATAGTAAATTATTCAAAAAATAATTTTTTACTGTCGCAAATTTTAATTACGCCAGGGGTTGCCTTTTCTATAGTAAATTATTCAAAAAATAATTTTTTGCTGTCGCATATTTAAATACGCCAGGGATTGCCTTTTCTATAGTAAATTATTCAAAAAATAATTTTTTACTTTCGCAAATTTTAATTACGCCAGGGATTGCCTTTTCTATAGTAAATTATTCAAAAAGTAATTTTTTACTGTCGCAAATTTTAATTACGCCAGGGATTGCCTTTTCTATATTAAATTATTCAAAAAATAATTTTTTACTGTCGCAAATTTTAAATACGCCAGGGATTGTTTTTCTATAGTAAATTTTTCAAAAAATTATTTTTTACTGTCGCAAATTTTAATTACGCCAGGGATTGCCTTTTCTATAGTAAATTATTCAAAAAATAATTTTTTACTGTCGCAAATTTTAATTACGCCAGGGATTGCCTTTTCTATAGTAAATTATTAAAAAAATAATTTTTTACTGTCGCATATTTTAAATACGCCAGGGATTGCCTTTTCTATAGTAAATTTTTCAAAAAATAATTTTTTACTGTCGCAAATTTTAATTACGCCAGGGATTGCCTTTTCTATAGTAAATTTTTCAAAAATTAATTTTTTACTGTCGCAAGTTCTAATTACGCCAGGGATTACCTTTTCTATAGTAAATTATTCAAAAAATAATTTTTTACTGTCGCAAATTTTAATTACGCCAGGGATTGCCTTTTCTATAGTAAATTATTCAAAAAATAATTTTTTACTGTCGCAAATTTTAATTACGCCAGGGATTGCCTTTTCTATAGTAAATAATTCAAAAATTAATTTTTTACTGTCGCAAGATTTAATTACGCCAGGGATTGCCTTTTCTATAGTAAATTATTCAAAAAATAATTTTTTTCTGTCGCAAATTTTAAATACGCCAGGGATTGCCTTTTCTATAGTAAATTATTCAAAAAATAATTTTTTACTGTCGCAAATTTTAATTACGCCAGGGATTGCCTTTTCTATAGTAAATTATTCAAAAAATAATTTTTTGCTGTCGCATATTTTAAATACGCCAGGGATTGCCTTTTCTATAGTAAATTATTCAAAAAATAATTTTTTACTGTCGCAAATTTTAATTACGCCAGGGATTGCCTTTTCTATAGTAAATATTGCAAAAAATAATTTTTTACTGTCGCAAATTTTAAATACGCCAGGGATTGCCTTTCTATAGTAAATTTTTCAAAAAATAATTTTTTTCTGTCTCAAATTTTAATTGCGCCAGGGATTGCCTTTTCTATAGTAAATTATTCAAAAAATAATTTTTTACTGTCGCAAATTTTAATTGCGCCAGGGATTGCCTTTTCTATAGAAAATTTTGCAAAAAAATAATTCTTTACTGTCGCAAATTTTAATTGCGCCAGGGATTGCCTTTTCTACAGTAAATTTTTCAAAAAATAATTTTTTACTGTCGCAAATTTTAATTGCGCCAGGGATTGCCTCTTCTATAGTAAATTATTCAAAAAATAATTTTTTACTGTCGCAAATTTTAACTGCGCCAGGGATTGCCTTTTCTACAGTAAATTTTTAAAAAATTATTTTCTACTGTCGCTAATTTTAACTGCGCCAGGGATTGCCTTTTCTACAGTAAATTTTTCAAAAAATAATTTTTTACTGTCGCACATTTTAATTGCGCCATGAATTGCCTTTTCTATAGCAAATTTTCCACAAATTAATTTTTTACTGTCGCAAATTTTAATTGCGCCAAGGATTGCATTTTATAGTAGATTTTGCAAAAAAATAATTTTTTACTGTCGCAAATTTTAACTACGCCAGGGATTGCCTTTTCTACAGTAAATTTTTCAAAAAATAATTTTTTACTGTCGCAAATTTTAATTGCGCCAGGGATTGCCTTTTCTACAGTAAATTTTTCAAAAAATAATTTTTTACTGTCGCAAATTTTAATTGCGCCATGGATTGCCTTTTCAACAGTAAATTTTTCAAAAAATAATTTTCTTCTGTCGCAAATTTTAATTGCGCCAGGGATTGCCTTTTCTACAGTAAATTTTTCAAAAATTAATTTTTTACTGTCGCAAATTTTAATTGCGCAAGGGATTGCCTTTTCTATAGTAAATTTTTCAAAAAATAATTTTTTACTGTCGAAAATTTTAATTACGCCAGGGATTGCCTTTTCTATAGTGAATTTTTCAAAAACAAATTTTTTACTGTCGCAAATTTTAATTACGCCAGGGATTGCCTTTCTACAGTAAATTTTTCAAAAATTAATTTTTTACTGTCGCAAATTTTAAATCCACCAGGGATTGCCATTTCTATAGTAAATTATTCACAAATTAATTTGTTATTGTCGCAAATTTTAAATGCGCCAGGGATTGCCTTTTCTATAGTAAATTTTTCAAAAAATAATTTTTTACTGTCGCAAATTTTAAATACGCCAGGGATTGCCTTTTCTATTGTAAATTTTTCAAAAAATAATTTTTTACTGTCGCAAATTTTAATTACGCCAGGGATTGCCTTTTCTATAGTAAATTTTGCAAAAAATAATTTTTTACTGTCGCAAGTTTTAATTACGCCAGGGATTGCCTTTTCTATAGTAAATTATTCAAAAAATAATTTTTTACTGTCGCAAATTTTAATTACGCCAAGGATTGCCTTTTCTATAGTAAATTATTCAAGAAATAATTTTTTACTGTCGCAAATTTTAATTACGCCAGGGATTGCCTTTTCTATAGTAAATTATTCAAAAATTCATTTTTTACTGTCGCAAATTTTAATTACGCCAGGGATTGCCTTTTCTAAAGTAAATTATTCAAAAAATAATTTTTTACTGTCGCAAATTTCAATTACGCCAGGGATTGCCTTTTCTATAGTACATTATTCAAAAAATGTTTTTTTTCTGTCGCAAATTTTAAATACGCCAGGGATTGCCTTTTCTATAGTAAATTATTCAAAAAATAATTTTTTACTGTCGCAAGTTTTAATTACGCCAGGGATTGCCTTTTCTATAGTAAATTATTCAAAAAATAATTTTTTACTGTCGCAAATTTTAAATACGCCAGGGATTGCCTTTTCTATAGTAAATTATTCAAAAAATAATTTTTACTGCCGCAAATTTTAATTACGCCAGGGATTGCCTTTTCTATAGTAAATTATTAAAAAAATAAATTTTTACTGTCGCAAATTTTAAATACGCCAGGGATTGCCTTTTCTATAGTAAATTATTCAAAAAATAATTTTTTACTGTCGCAAGTTTTAATTACGCCAGGGATTGCCTTTTCTATAGTAAATTATTCAAAAAATAATTTTTTACTGTCGCAAATTTTAAATACGCCAGGGATTGCCTTTTCTATAGTAAATTATTCAAAAAATAATTTTTTACTGCCGCAAATTTTAATTACGCCAGGGACTGCCTTTTCTATAGTAAATTATTAAAAAAATAATTTTTTACTGTCGCAAATTTTAATTACGCCAGGGATTGCCTTTTCTATAGTAAATTATTCAAAAAATAATTTTTTTCTGTCGCAAATTTTAAATACGCCAGGGATTGCCTTTTCTATAGTAAATTATTCAAAAAATAATTTTTTACTGTCGCAAATTTTAATTACGCCAGGGATTGCCTTTTCTATAGTAAATTATTAAAAAAATAAATTTTTACTGTCGCAAATTTTAAATACGCCAGGGATTGCCTTTTCTATAGTAAATTATTCAAAAAATAATTTTTTACTGTCGCAAGTTTTAATTACGCCAGGGATTGCCTTTTCTATAGTAAATTATTCAAAAAATAATTTTTTACTGTCGCAAATTTTAAATACGCCAGGGATTGCCTTTTCTATAGTAAATTATTCAAAAAATAATTTTTTACTGCCGCAAATTTTAATTACGCCAGGGACTGCCTTTTCTATAGTAAATTATTAAAAAAATAATTTTTTACTGTCGCAAATTTTAATTACGCCAGGGATTGCCTTTTCTATAGTAAATTTTTCAAAAAATAATTTTTTTCTGTCTCAAATTTTAATTGCGCCAGGGATTGCCTTTTCTATAGTAAATTATTCAAAAAATAATTTTTTACTGTCGCAAATTTTAATTGCGCCAGGGATTGCCTTTTCTATAGTAAATTTTGCAAGAAAATAATTCTTTACTGTTGCATATTTTAATTGCGCCAGGGATTGCCTTTTCTACAGTAAATTTTTCAAAAAATAATTTTTTACTGTCGCAAATTTTAATTGCGCCAGGGATTGCCTCTTCTATAGTAAATTATTCAAAAAATAATTTTTTACTGTCGCAAATTTTAACTGCGCCAGGGATTGCCTTTTCTACAGTAAATTTTTAAAAAAATTATTTTCTACTGTCGCAAATTTTAATTGCGCCAGGGTTTGCCTTTTCTACAGTAAATTTTTCAAAAAATAATTTTTTACTGTCGCACATTTTAATTGCGCCAGGGATTGCCTTTTCTATAGCAAATTTTCCACAAATTAATTTTTTACTGTCGCATATTTTAATTGCGCCAGGGATTGCATTTTATAGTAGATTTTGCAAAAAAATAATTTTTTACTGTCGCAAATTTTAACTACGCCAGGGATTGCGTTTTATACAGTAAATATTTCAAAAAATAATTTTTTACTGTCGCAAATTTTAACTACGACAGGGATTGCCTTTTCTATAGTAAATTTTTCAAAAATTAATTTTTTACTGTCGCAAATTTTAAATCCGCCAGGGATTACCTTTTCTATAGTAAATTTTTCAAAAAATAATTTTTTACTGTCGCAAATTTTAATTACGCCAGGGATTGCCTTTTTTATAGTAAATTATTAAAAAAATAATTTTTTACTGTCGCAAATTTTAATTACGCCCGGGATTGCCTTTTCTATATTAAATTATTCAAAAAATAATTTTTTACTGTCGCAAATTTTAAATACGCCAGGGATTGCCTTTTCTATAGTAAATTTTTCAAAAAATTATTTTTTACTGTCGCAAATTTTAATTACGCCAGGGATTGCCTTCTCTATAGTAAATTATTCAAAAAATTATTTTTTACTGTCGCAAATTTTAATTACGCCAGGGATTGCCTTTTCTATAGTAAATTATTAAAAAAATAATTTTTTACTGTCGCATATTTTAAATACGCCAGGGATTGCCTTTTCTATAGTAAATTTTTCAAAAAATAATTTTTTACTGTCGCAAATTTTAATTACGCCAGGGATTGCCTTTTCTATAGTAAATTTTTCAAAAATTAATTTTTTACTGTCGCAAGTTCTAATTACGCCAGGGATTACCTTTTCTATAGTAAATTATTCAAAAAATAATTTTTTACTGTCGCAAATTTTAATTACGCCAGGGATTGCCTTTTCTATAGTAAATTATTCAAAAAATAATTTTTTACTGTCGCAAATTTTAATTACGCCAGGGATTGCCTTTTCTATAGTAAATATTGCAAAAAATAATTTTTTACTGTCGCAAATTTTAAATACGCCAGGGATTGCCTTTTCTATAGTAAATTTTTCAAAAAATAATTTTTTTCTGTCTCAAATTTTAATTGCGCCAGGGATTGCCTTTTCTATAGTAAATTATTCAAAAAATAATTTTTACTGTCGCAAATTTTAATTGCGCCAGGGATTGCCTTTTCTATAGTAAATTTTGCAAAAAAATAATTCTTTACTGTCGCATATTTTAATTGCGCCAGGGATTGCCTTTTCTACAGTAAGTTTTTCAAAAAATAATTTTTTACTGTCGCAAATTTTAATTGCGCCAGGGATTGCCTCTTCTATAGTAAATTATTCAAAAAATAATTTTTTACTGTCGCAAATTTTAACTGCGCCAGGAATTGCCTTTTCTACAGTAAATTTTTAAAAAAATTATTTTCTACTGTCGCAAATTTTAATTGCGCCAGGGATTGCCTTTTCTACAGTAAATTTTTCAAAAAATAATTTTTTACTGTCGCACATTTTAATTGCGCCAGGGATTGCCTTTTCTATAGCAAATTTTCCACAAATTAATTTTTTACTGTCGCAAATTTTAATTGCGCCAGGGATTGCATTTTATAGTAGATTTTGCAAAAAAATAATTTTTTACTGTCGCAAATTTTAACTACGCCAGGGATTGCCTTTTCTACAGTAAATTTTTCAAAAAATAATTTTTTACTGTCGCAAATTTTAACTACGACAGGGATTGCCTTTTCTATAGTAAATTTTTCAAAAATTAATTTTTTACTGTCGCAAATTTTAAATCCGCCAGGGATTACCTTTTCTATAGTAAATTTTTCAAAAAATAATTTTTTACTGTCGCAAATTTTAATTACGCTAGGGAATGCCTTTTCTATAGTAAATTTTTCAAAAATTATTTTTTTACTGTCGCAAATTTTAAATCCGGCAGGGATTGCCTTTTCTATAGTAAATTATTCAAAAAATAATTTTTTACTGTCGCAAATTTTAATTACGCCAGGAATTGCCTTTTCTATAGTAAATTTTTCAAAAATTAATTTTTTACTGTCGCAAATTTTAAATCCGCCAGGGATTGCCTTTTCTATAGTAAATTATTCAAAAAATAATTTTTTACTCTCGCAAATTTTAATTGCGCCAGGGATTGCCTTTTCTACAGTAAATTTTTCAAAAAATAATTTTCTACGGTCGCAAATTTTAATTGCGCCTGGGATTGCCTTTTCTACAGTAAATTTTTCAAAAAATAATTTTTTACTGTCGCAAATTTTAATTACGCCAGGGATTGCCTTTTTTATAGTAAATTATTCAAAAAATAATTTTTTACTGTCGCAAATTTTAATTACGCCCGGGATTGCCTTTTCTATAGTAAATTTTTCAAAAATTAATTTTTTACTGTCGCAAATTTTAAATACGCCAGGGATTGCCTTTTCTATAGTAAATTTTTCAAAAAATAATTTTTTACTGTCGCAAATTTTAATTTCGCCAGGGATTGCCTTTTCTACAGTAAATTTTTCAAAAAATAATTTTATACTGTCGCAAATTTTAATTGCGCCAGGGATTGCCTTTTATATAGTAAATTTTTCACAAATTAATTTTTTACTATCGCAAATTTTAATTACGCCCGGGATTGCCTTTTCTATAGTAAATTATTCAAAAATTAATTTTTTACTGTCGCAAATTTTAATTACGCCAGGGATTGCCTTTTCTATAGTAAATTATTCAAAAATTAATTTTTTACTGTCGCAAATTTTAATTACGCCAGGGATTGCCTTTTCTATATTAAATTATTCAAAAAATAATTTTTTACTGTCGCAAATTTTAAATACGCCAGGGATTGCCTTTTCTATAGTAAATTATTCAGAAAATAATTTTTTACTGTCGCAAATTTTAATTACGCCAGGGATTGCCTTTTCTATAGTAAATTATTAAAAAAATAATTTTTTACTGTCGCATATTTTAAATACGCCAGGGATTGCCTTTTCTATAGTAAATTTTTCAAAAAATAATTTTTTACTGTCGCAAATTTTAATTACGCCAGGGATTGCCTTTTCTATAGTAAATTTTTCAAAAATTAATTTTTTACTGTCGCAAGTTCTAATTACGCCAGGGATTACCTTTTCTATAGTAAATTATTCAAAAAATAATTTTTTACTGTCGCAAATTTTAATTACGCCAGGGATTGCCTTTTCTATAGTAAATTATTCAAAAAATAATTTTTTACTGTCGCAAATTTTAATTACGCCAGGGATTGCCTTTTCTATAGTAAATAATTCAAAAATTAATTTTTTACTGTCGCAAGATTTAATTACGCCAGGGATTGCCTTTTCTATAGTAAATTATTCAAAAAATAATTTTTTTCTGTCACAAATTTTAAATACGCCAGGGATTGCCTTTTCTATAGTAAATTATTCAAAAAATAATTTTTTACTGTCGCAAATTTTAATTACGCCAGGGATTGCCTTTTCTATAGTAAATTATTCAAAAAATAATTTTTTGCTGTCGCATATTTTAAATACGCCAGGGATTGCCTTTTCTATAGTAAATTATTCAAAAAATAATTTTTTACTGTCGCAAATTTTAATTACGCCAGGGATTGCCTTTTCTATAGTAAATATTGCAAAAAATAATTTTTTACTGTCGCAAATTTTAAATACGCCAGGGATTGCCTTTTCTATAGTAAATTTTTCAAAAAATAATTTTTTTCTGTCTCAAATTTTAATTGCGCCAGGGATTGCCTTTTCTATAGTCAATTATTCAAAAAATAATTTTTTACTGTCGCAATTTTAATTGCGCCAGGGATTGCCTTTTCTATAGTAAATTTTGCAAGAAAATAATTCTTTACTGTCGCATATTTTAATTGCGCCAGGGATTGCCTTTTCTACAGTAAATTTTTCAAAAAATAATTTTTTACTGTCGCAAATTTTAATTGCGCCAGGGATTACCTTTTCTATAGTAAATTTTTCAAAAAATAATTTTTTACTGTCGCAAATTTTAATTACGCCAGAGATTGCCTTTTCTATAGTAAATTATTCAAAAAATAATTTTTTACTGTCGCAAATTTTAATTACGCCCAGGATTGCCTTTTCTTTAGTAAATTATTCAAAAAATAATTTTTTGCTGTCGCATATTTTAAATACGCCAGGGATTGCCTTTTCTATAGTAAATTATTCAAAAAATAATTTTTTACTGTCGCAAATTTTAATTACGCCAGGGATTGCCTTTTCTATAGTAAATATTGCAAAAAATAATTTTTTACTGTCGCAAATTTTAAATACGCCAGGTATTGCCTTTTCTATAGTAAATTTTTCAAAAAATAATTTTTTTCTGTCTCAAATTTTAATTGCGCCAGGGATTGCCTTTTCTATAGTAAATTATTCAAAAAATAATTTTTTACTGTCGCAATTTTAATTGCGCCAGGGATTGCCTTTTCTATAGTAAATTTTGCAAGAAAATAATTCTTTACTGTCGCATATTTTAATTGCGCCAGGGATTGCCTTTTCTATAGTAAATTTTTCAAAAATTAATTTTTTACTGTCGCAAATTTTAAATCCGCCAGGGATTACCTTTTCTATAGTAAATTTTTCAAAAAATAATTTTTTACTGTCGCAAATTTTAATTACGCTAGGGAATGCCTTTTCTATAGTAAATTTTTCAAAAATTAATTTTTTACTGTCGCAAATTTTAAATCCGGCAAGGATTGCCTTTTCTATAGTAAATTATTCAAAAAATCAAAAAATAATTTTTTACTGTCGCAAATTTTAATTACGCCAGGGATTGCCTTTTCTATAGTAAATTTTTCAAAAATTAATTTTTTACTGTCGCAAATTTTAAATCCGCCAGGGATTGCCTTTTCTATAGTAAATTATTCAAAAAATAATTTTTTACTCTCGCAAATTTTAATTGCGCCAAGGATTGCCTTTTCTACAGTAAATTTTTCAAAAAATAATTTTCTACGGTCGCAAATTTTAATTGCGCCTGGGATTGCCTTTTCTACAGTAAATTTTTCAAAAAATAATTTTTTACTGTCGCAAATTTTAATTACGCCAGGGATTGCCATTTTTATAGTAAATTATTCAAAAAATAATTTTTTACTGTCGCAAATTTTAATTACGCCCGGGATTGCCTTTTCTATAGTAAATTTTTCAAAAATTAATTTTTTACTGTCGCAAATTTTAAATACGCCAGGGATTGCCTTTTCTATAGTAAATTTTTCAAAAAATAATTTTTTACTGTCGCAAATTTTAATTACGCCAGGGATTGCCTTTTCTACAGTAAATTTTTCAAAAAATAATTTTATACTGTCGCAAATTTTAATTGCGCCAGGGATTGCCTTTTATATAGTAAATTTTTCACAAATTAATTTTTTACTATCGCAAATTTTAATTGCGCCCGGGATTGCCTTTTCTATAGTAAATTATTCAAAAATTAATTTTTTACTGTCGCAAATTTTAATTACGCCAGGGATTGCCTTTTCTATAGTAAATTATTCAAAAATTAATTTTTTACTGTCGCAAATTTTAATTACGCCAGGGATTGCCTTTTCTATAGTAAATTATTCAAAAAATAATTTTTTTTTGTCGCAAATTTTAATTACGCCACGGATTGCCTTTTCTATAGTAAATTATTCAAAAAATAATTTTTTGCTGTCGCATAATTTAAATACGCCAGGGATTGCCTTTTCTATAGTAAATTATTCAAAAAATAATTTTTTACTGTCGCAAATTTTAATTACACCAGGGATTGCCTTTTCTATAGTAAATATTGCAAAAAATAATTTTTTACTGTCGCAAATTTTAAATACGCCAGGGATTGCCTTTTCTATAGTAAATTTTTCAAAAAATAATTTTTTTCTGTCTCAAATTTTAATTGCGCCAGGTATTGCCTTTTCTATAGTAAATTATTCAAAAAATAATTTTTTACTGTCGCAATTTTAATTGCGCCAGGGATTGCCTTTTCTATAGTAAATTTTGCAAGAAAATAATTCTTTACTGTCGCATATTTTAATTGCGCCAGGGATTGCCTTTTCTACAGTAAGTTTTTCAAAAAATAATTTTTGACTGTCGCAAATTTTAACTGCGCCAGGGATTGCCTTTTCTATAGTAAATTTTAAAAAAATTATTTTCTACTGTCGCAAATTTTAATTGCGCCAGGGATTGCCTTTTCTACAGTAAATTTTTCAAAAAATAATTTTTTACTGTCGCACATTTTAATTACGCCAGGGATTGCCTTTTCTATAGCAAATTTTCCACAAATTAATTTTTTACTGTCGCAAATTTTAATTGCGCCAGGGATTGCATTTTATAGTAGATTTTGCAAAAAAATAATTTTTTACTGTCGCAAATTTTAACTACGCCAGGGATTGCCTTTTCTACAGTAAATTTTTCAAAAAATAATTTTTTACTGTCGCAAATTTTAACTACGACAGGGATTGCCTTTTCTATAGTAAATTTTTCAAAAATTAATTTTTTACTGTCGCAAATTTAAATCCGCCAGGGATTACCTTTTCTATAGTAAATTTTTCAAAAAATAATTTTTTACTGTCGCAAATTTTAATTACGCCAGGGATTGCCTTTTTATAGTAAATTATTCAAAAAATAATTTTTTACTGTCGCAAATTTTAATTACGCCCGGGATTGCCTTTTCTATAGTAAATTTTTCAAAAATTAATTTTTTACTGTCGCAAATTTTAAATACGCCAGGGATTGCCTTTTCTATAGTAAATTTTTCAAAAAATAATTTTTTACTGTCGCAAATTTTAATTACGCCAGGGATTGCCTTTTCTACAGTAAATTTTTCAAAAAATAATTTTATACTGTCGCAAATTTTAATTGCGCCAGGGATTGCCTTTTATATAGTAAATTTTTCACAAATTAATTTTTTACTGTCGCAAATTTTAATTACGCCAGGGATTGCCTTTTCTATAGTAAATAATTCAAAAATTAATTTTTTACTGTCGCAAGATTTAATTACGCCAGGGATTGCCTTTTCTATAGTAAATTATTCAAAAAATAATTTTTTTCTGTCGCAAATTTTAAATACGCCAGGGATTGCCTTTTCTATAGTAAATTATTCAAAAAATAATTTTTTACTGTCGCAAATTTTAATTACGCCAGGGATTGCCTTTTCTATAGTAAATTATTCAAAAAATAATTTTTTGCTGTCGCATATTTTAAATACGCCAGGGATTGCCTTTTCTATAGTAAATTATTCAAAAAATAATTTTTTACTGTCGCAAATTTTAATTACGCCAGGGATTGCCTTTTCTATAGTAAATATTGCAAAAAATAATTTTTTACTGTCGCAAATTTTAAATACGCCCGGGATTGCCTTTTCTATAGTAAATTTTTCAAAAAATAATTTTTTTCTGTCTCAAATTTTAATTGCGCCAGGGATTGCCTTTTCTATAGTAAATTATTCAAAAAATAATTTTTTACTGTCGCAAATTTTAATTGCGCCAGGGATTGCCTTTTCTATAGTAAATTTTGCAAAAAAATTATTCTTTACTGTCGCATATTTTAATTGCGCCAGGGATTGCCTTTTCTACAGTAAATTTTTCAAAAAATAATTTTTTACTGTCGCAAATTTTAATTGCGCCAGGGATTGCCTCTTCTATAGTAAATTATTCAAAAAATAATTTTTTACTGTCGCAAATTTTAACTGCGCCAGGGATTGCCTTTTCTAAAGTAAATTGTTAAAAAAATTATTTTCTACTGTCGCAAATTTTAATTGCGCCAGAGATTGCCTTTTCTACAGTAAATTTTTCAAAAAATAATTTTTTACTGTCGCATATTTTAAATACGCCAGGGATTGCCTTTTCTATAGTAAATTTTTCAAAAAATAATTTTTTTCTGTCTCAAATTTTAATTGCGCCAGGGATTGCCTTTTCTATAGTAAATTATTCAAAAAATAATTTTTTACTGTCGCAATTTTAATTGCGCCAGGGATTGCCTTTTCTATAGTAAATTTTGCAAGAAAATAATTCTTTACTGTCGCATATTTTAATTGCGCCAGGGATTGCCTTTTCTATAGTAAATTTTTCAAAAATTAATTTTTTACTGTCGCAAATTTTAAATCCGCCAGGGATTACCTTTTCTATAGTAAATTTTTCAAAAAATAATTTTTTACTGTCGCAAATTTTAATTACGCTAGGGAATGCCTTTTCTATAGTAAATTTTTCAAAAATTAATTTTTTACTGTCGCAAATTTTAAATCCGGCAGGGATTGCCTTTTCTATAGTAAATTATTCAAAAAATAATTTTTTACTGTCGCAAATTTTAATTACGCCAGGGATTGCCTTTCCTATAGTAAATTTTTCAAAAATTAATTTTTTACTGTCGCAAATTTTAAATCCGCCAGGGATTGCCTTTTCTATAGTAAATTATTCAAAAAATAATTTTTTACTCTCGCAAATTTTAATTGCGCCAGGGATTGCCTTTTCTACAGTAAATTTTTCAAAAAATAATTTTCTACGGTCGCAAATTTTAATTGCGCCTGGGATTGCCTTTTCTACAGTAAATTTTTCAAAAAATAATTTTTTACTGTCGCAAATTTTAATTACGCCAGGGATTGCCATTTTTATAGTAAATTATTCAAAAAATAATTTTTTACTGTCGCAAATTTTAATTACGCCCGGGATTGCCTTTTCTATAGTAAATTTTTCAAAAATTAATTTTTTACTGTCGCAAATTTTAAATACGCCAGGGATTGCCTTTTCTATAGTAAATTTTTCAAAAAATAATTTTTTACTGTCGCAAATTTTAATTACGCCAGGGATTGCCTTTTCTACAGTAAATTTTTCAAAAAATAATTTTATACTGTCGCAAATTTTAATTGCGCCAGGGATTGCCTTTTATATAGTAAATTTTTCACAAATTAATTTTTTACTATCGCAAATTTTAATTACGCCCGGGATTGCATTTTCTATAGTAAATTATTCAAAAATTAATTTTTTACTGTCGCAAATTTTAATTACGCCAGGGATTGCCTTTTCTATAGTAAATTATTCAAAAATTAATTTTTTACTGTCGCAAATTTTAATTACGCCAGGGATTGCCTTTTCTATATTAAATTATTCAAAAAATAATTTTTTTTTTGTCGCAAATTTTAAATTCGCCAGGGATTGCCTTTTCTATAGTAAATTATTCAAAAAATAATTTTTTACTGTCGCAAATTTTAATTACGCCAGGGATTGCCTTTTCTATAGTAAATTATTAAAAAAATAATTTTTTACTGTCGCATATTTTAAATACGCCAGAGATTGCCTTTTCTATAGTAAATTTTTCAAAAAATAATTTTTTACTGTCGCAAATTTAAATTACGCCAGGGATTGCCTTTTCTATAGTAAATTTTTCAAAAATTAATTTTTTACTGTCGCAAGTTCTAATTACGCCAGGGATTACCTTTTCTATAGTAAATTATTCAAAAAATTATTTTTTACTGTCGCAAATTTTAATTACGCCAGGGATTGCCTTTTCTATAGTAAATTATTCAAAAAATAATTTTTTACTGTCGCAAATTTTAATTACGCCAGGGATTGCCTTTTCTATAGTAAATAATTCAAAAATTAATTTTTTACTGTCGCAAGATTTAATTACGCCAGGGATTGCCTTTTCTATAGTAAATTATTCAAAAAATAATTTTTTTCTGTCACAAATTTTAAATACGCCAGGGATTGCCTTTTCTATAGTAAATTATTCAAAAAATAATTTTTTACTGTCGCAAATTTTAATTACGCCACGGATTGCCTTTTCTATAGTAAATTATTCAAAAAATAATTTTTTGCTGTCGCATAATTTAAATACGCCAGGGATTGCCTTTTCTATAGTAAATTATTCAAAAAATAATTTTTTACTGTCGCAAATTTTAATTACACCAGGGATTGCCTTTTCTATAGTAAATATTGCAAAAAATAATTTTTTACTGTCGCAAATTTTAAATACGCCAGGGATTGCCTTTTCTATAGTAAATTTTTCAAAAAATAATTTTTTTCTGTCTCAAATTTTAATTGCGCCAGGGATTGCCTTTTCTATAGTAAATTATTCAAAAAATAATTTTTTACTGTCGCAATTTTAATTGCGCCAGGGATTGCCTTTTCTATAGTAAATTTTGCAAGAAAATAATTCTTTACTGTCGCATATTTTAATTGCGCCAGGGATTGCCTTTTCTACAGTAAGTTTTTCAAAAAATAATTTTTTACTGTCGCAAATTTTAATTGCGCCAGGGATTGCCTCTTCTATAGTAAATTTTTCAAAAAATAATTTTTTACTGTCGCAAATTTTAACTGCGCCAGGGATTGCCTTTTCTATAGTAAATTTTTAAAAAAATTATTTTCTACTGTCGCAAATTTTAATTGCGCCAGGGATTGCCTTTTCTACAGTAAATTTTTCAAAAAATAATTTTTTACTGTCGCACATTTTAATTGCGCCAGGGATTGCCTTTTCTATAGCAAATTTTCCACAAATTAATTTTTTACTGTCGCAAATTTTAATTGCGCCAGGGATTGCATTTTATAGTAGATTTTGCAAAAAAATAATTTTTTACTGTCGCAAATTTTAACTACGCCAGGGATTGCCTTTTCTACAGTAAATTTTTCAAAAAATAATTTTTACTGTCGCAAATTTTAACTACGACAGGGATTGCCTTTTCTATAGTAAATTTTTCAAAAATTAATTTTTTACTGTCGCAAATTTTAAATCCGCCAGGGATTACCTTTTCTATAGTAAATTTTTCAAAAAATAATTTTTTACTGTCGCAAATTTTAATTACGCCAGGGATTGCCTTTTTATAGTAAATTATTCAAAAAATAATTTTTTACTGTCGCAAATTTTAATTACGCCCGGGATTGCCTTTTCTATAGTAAATTTTTCAAAAATTAATTTTTTACTGTCGCAAATTTTAAATACGCCAGGGATTGCCTTTTCTATAGTAAATTTTTCAAAAAATAATTTTTTACTGTCGCAAATTTTAATTACGCCAGGGATTGCCTTTTCTACAGTAAATTTTTCAAAAAATAATTTTATACTGTCGCAAATTTTAATTGCGCCAGGGATTGCCTTTTATATAGTAAATTTTTCACAAATTAATTTTTTACTGTCGCAAATTTTAATTACGCCAGGGATTGCCTTTTCTATAGTAAATAATTCAAAAATTAATTTTTTACTGTCGCAAGATTTAATTACGCCAGGGATTGCCTTTTCTATAGTAAATTATTCAAAAAATAATTTTTTTCTGTCGCAAATTTTAAATACGCCAGGGATTGCCTTTTCTATAGTAAATTATTCAAAAAATAATTTTTTACTGTCGCAAATTTTAATTACGCCAGGGATTGCCTTTTCTATAGTAAATTATTCAAAAAATAATTTTTTGCTGTCGCATATTTTAAATACGCCAGGGATTGCCTTTTCTATAGTAAATTATTCAAAAAATAATTTTTTACTGTCGCAAATTTTAATTACGCCAGGGATTGCCTTTTCTATAGTAAATATTGCAAAAAATAATTTTTTACTGTCGCAAATTTTAAATACGCCAGGGATTGCCTTTTCTATAGTAAATTTTTCAAAAAATAATTTTTTTCTGTCTCAAATTTTAATTGCGCCAGGGATTGCCTTTTCTATAGTAAATTATTCAAAAAATAATTTTTTACTGTCGCAAATTTTAATTGCGCCAGGGATTGCCTTTTCTATAGTAAATTTTGCAAAAAAATTATTCTTTACTGTCGCATATTTTAATTGCGCCAGGGATTGCCTTTTCTACAGTAAATTTTTCAAAAAATAATTTTTTACTGTCGCAAATTTTAATTACGCCAGGGATTGCCTCTTCTATAGTAAATTATTCAAAAAATAATTTTTTACTGTCGCAAATTTTAACTGCGCCAGGGATTGCCTTTTCTACAGTAAATTGTTAAAAAAATTATTTTCTACTGTCGCAAATTTTAATTGCGCCAGAGATTGCCTTTTCTACAGTAAATTTTTCAAAAAATAATTTTTTACTGTCGCACATTTTAATTGCGCCAGGGATTGCCTTTTCTATAGCAAATTTTCCACAAATTAATTTTTTACTGTCGCAAATTTTAATTGCGCCAGGGATTGCATTTTATAGTAGATTTTGCAAAAAAATAATTTTTTACCGTCGCAAATTTTAACTACGCCAGGGATTGCCTTTTCTACAGTAAATTTTTCAAAAAATAATTTTTTACTGTCGCAAATTTTAACTACGACAGGGATTGCCTGTTCTATAGTAAATTTTTCAAAAATTAATTTTTTACTGTCGCAAATTTTAAATCCGCCAGGGATTACCTTTTCTATAGTAAATTTTTCAAAAAATAATTTTTTACTGTCGCAAATTTTAATTACGCTAGGGAATGCCTTTTCTATAGTAAATTTTTCAAAAATTAATTTTTTACTGTCGCAAATTTTAAATCCGGCAGGGATTGCCTTTTCTATAGTAAATTATTCAAAAAATAATTTTTTACTGTCGCAAATTTTAATTACGCCAGGGATTGCCTTTTCTATAGTAAATTTTTCAAAAATTAATTTTTTACTGTCGCAAATTTTAAATCCGCCAGGGATTGCCTTTTCTATAGTAAATTATTCAAAAAATAATTTTGTACTCTCGCAAATTTTAATTGCGCCAGGGATTGCCTTTTCTACAGTAAATTTTTCAAAAAATAATTTTCTACGGTCGCAAATTTTAATTGCGCCTGGGATTGCCTTTTCTACAGTAAATTTTTCAAAAAATAATTTTTTACTGTCGCAAATTTTAATTACGCCAGGGATTGCCTTTTTTATAGTAAATTATTCAAAAAATAATTTTTTACTGTCGCAAATTTTAATTACGCCCGGGATTGCCTTTTCTATAGTAAATTTTTCAAAAATTAATTTTTTACTGTCGCAAATTTTAAATACGCCAGGGATTGCCTTTTCTATAGTAAATTTTTCAAAAATAATTTTTTACTGTCGCAAATTTTAATTACGCCAGGGATTGCCTTTTCTACAGTAAATTTTTCAAAAAATAATTTTATACTTTCGCAAATTTTAATTACGCCTGGGATTGCCTTATATATAGTAAATTTTTCACAAATTAATTTTTTACTGTCGCAAATTTTAATTACGCCCGGGATTGCCTTTTCTATAGTAAATTATTCAAAAACTAATTTTCTACTGTCACAAATTTTAAATACGCCAGGGATTGCCCTTTCTATAGTAAATTTTTCAAAAAATATTTTTTACTGTCGCAAATTTTAATTGCGCCAGGGATTGCCTTTTCTACAGTAAATTTTTCAAAAAATAATTTTATACTGTCGCAAAATTTAATTGCGCCAGGGATTGCCTTTTATATAGTAAATTTTTCACAAATTAATTTTTTACTGTCGCAAATTTTAATTGCGCCAGGGATTGCCTTTTCTATAGTAAATTTTGCAAAAAAATAATTTTTTACTGTCGCAAATTTTAACTGCGCCAGGGATTGCCCTTTCTACAGTAAATTTTTCAAAAAATAATTTTTTACTATCGCAAATTTTAAATACGCCAGGGATTGCCTTTTCTATAGTAAATTTTTCAAAAAATAATTTTTTTCTCTCTCAAATTTTAATTGCGCCAGGGATTGCCTTTTCTATAGTAAATTATTCAAAAAATAATTTTTTACTGTCGCAAATTTTAATTGTGCCAGGGATTGCCTTTTCTATAGTAAATTTTGCAAAAAAATAATTCTTTACTGTCGCATATTTTAATTGCGCCAGGGATTGCCTTTTCTACAGTAAATTTTTCAAAAAATAATTTTTTACTGTCGCAAATTTTAATTGCGCCAGGGATTGCCTCTTCTATAGTAAATTATTCAAAAAATAATTTTTTACTGTCGCAAATTTTAAATGCGCCAGGGATTGCCTTTTCTACAGTAAATTGTTAAAAAAATTATTTTCTACTGTCGCAAATTTTAATTGCGCCAGAGATTGCCTTTTCTACAGTAAATTTTTCAAAAAATAATTTTTTACTGTCGCACATTTTAATTGCGCCAGGGATTGCCTTTTCTATAGCAAATTTTCCACAAATTATTTTTTTACTGTCGCAAATTTTAATTGCGCCAGGGATTGCATTTTATAGTAGATTTTGCAAAAAAATAATTTTTTACTGTCGCAAATTTTAACTACGCCAGGGATTGCCTTTTCTACAGTAAATTTTTCAAAAAATAATTTTTTACTGTCGCAAATTTTAACTACGACAGGGATTGCCTGTTCTATAGTAAATTTTTCAAAAATTAATTTTTTACTGTCGCAAATTTTAAATCCGCCAGGGATTACCTTTTCTATAGTAAATTTTTCAAAAAATAATTTTTTACTGTCGCAAATTTTAATTACGCTAGGGAATGCCTTTTCTATAGTAAATTTTTCAAAAATTAATTTTTTACTGTCGCAAACTTTAAATCCGGCAGGGATTGCCTTTTCTATAGTAAATTATTCAAAAAATAATTTTTTACTGTCGCAAATTTTAATTACGCCAGGGATTGCCTTTTCTACAGTAAATTTTTCAAAAATTAATTTTTTACTGTCGCAAATTTTAAATCCGCCAGGGATTGCCTTTTCTATAGTAAATTATTCAAAAAATAATTTTGTACACTCGCAAATTTTAATTGCGCCAGGGATTGCCTTTTCTACAGTAAATTTTTCAAAAAATAATTTTCTACGGTCGCAAATTTTAATTGCGCCTGGGATTGCCTTTTCTACAGTAAATTTTTCAAAAAATAATTTTTTACTGTCGCAAATTTTAATTACGCCAGGGATTGCCTTTTTTATAGTAAATTATTCAAAAAATAATTTTTTACTGTCGCAAATTTTAATTACGCCCGGGATTGCCTTTTCTATAGAAAATTGTTCAAAAATTAATTTTTTACTGTCGCAAATTTTAAATACGCCAGGGATTGCCTTTTCTATAGTAAATTTTTCAAAAAATAATTTTTTACTGTCGCAAATTTTAATTACGCCAGGGATTTCCTTTTCTACAATAAATTTTTCAAAAAATAATTTTATACTGTCGCAAATTTTAATTGCGCCAGGGATTGCCTTTTATATAGTAAATTTTTCACAAATTAATTTTTTACTGTCGCAAATTTTAATTACGCCCGGGATTGCCTTTTCTATAGTAAATAATTCAAAAACTAATTTTCTACTGTCACAAATTTTAAATACGCCAGGGATTGCCATTTCTATAGTAAATTTTTCAAAAAATATTTTTTTACTGTCGCAAATTTTAATTGCGCCAGGGATTGCCTTTTCTACAGTAAATTTTTCAAAAAATAATTTTATACTGTCGCAAAATTTAATTGCGCCAGGGATTGCCTTTTATATAGTAAATTTTTCACAAATTAATTTTTTACTGTCGCAAATTTTAATTGCGCCAGGGATTGCCTTTTCTATAGTAAATTTTGCAAAAAAATAATTTTTTACTGTCGCAAATTTTAACTGCGCCAGGGATTGCCCTTTCTACAGTAAATTTTTCAAAAAACAATTTTTTACTGTCGCAAATTTTAATTACGCCAGGGATTGCCTTTTCTATATTAAATTATTCAAAAAATAATTTTCTACTGTCGCAAATTTTAATTGCGCCAGGGATTGCCTTTTCTACAGTAAATTTTTCAAAAAATAATTTTTTACTGTCGCAATTTTAATTGCGCCAGGGATTGCCTTTTCTATAGTAAATTTTTCACAAATTAATTTTTTACTGTCGCAAATTTTAATTGCGCCAGGGATTGCCTTTTCTACAGTAAATTTTTCAAAAATAATTTTCTACTATCGCAAATTTTAAATACGCCAGGGATTGCCTTTTCTTTAGTAAATTGTTCAAGATTTAATTTTATACTGTCGCAAATATTAATTGCGCCAGGGATTGCCCTTTCTATAGTAAATTTTTCAAAAATAATTTTTTACTGTCGCAAATTTTAATTGCACCAGGGATTGCCTTTTCTACAGTAAATTTTTCAAAAAATAATTTTATACTGTCGCAAATTTTAATTGCACCAGGGATTGCCTTTTATATAGTAAATTTTTCACAAATTAATTTTTTACTGTCGCAAATTTTAATTGCCAGGGATTGCCTTTTCTATAGTAAATTATTCAAAAAATAATTTTTTACTGTCGCAATTTTAATTGCGCCAGGGATTGCCTTTTCTATAGTTAATTTTGCAAAAAAATAATTTTTTACTATCGCAAATTTTAAATCCGCCAAAGATTGCCTTTCTATAGTAAATTTTTCAAAAAATAATTTTTTACTGTCGCAAATTTTAATTACGCTAGGGAATGCCTTTTCTATAGTAAATTTTTCAAAAATTAATTTTTTACTGTCGCAAATTTTAAATCCGGCAGGGATTGCCTTTTCTATAGTAAATTATTCAAAAAATAATTTTTTACTGTCGCAAATTTTAATTACGCCAGGGATTGCCTTTTCTATAGTAAATTTTTCAAAAATTAATTTTTTACTGTCGCAAATTTTAAATCCGCCAGGGATTGCCTTTTCTATAGTAAATTATTCAAAAAATAATTTTGTACTCTCGCAAATTTTAATTGCGCCAGGGATTGCCTTTTCTACAGTAAATTTTTCAAAAAATAATTTTCTACGGTCGCAAATTTTAATTGCGCCTGGGATTGCCTTTTCTACAGTAAATTTTTCAAAAAATAATTTTTTACTGTCGCAAATTTTAATTACGCCAGGGATTGCCTTTTTTATAGTAAATTATTCAAAAAATAATTTTTTACTGTCGCAAATTTTAATTACGCCCGGGATTGCCTTTTCTATAGTAAATTTTTCAAAAATTAATTTTTTACTGTCGCAAATTTTAAATACGCCAGGGATTGCCTTTTCTATAGTAAATTTTTCAAAAAATAATTTTTTACTGTCGCAAATTTTAATTACGCCAGGGATTGCCTTTTCTACAGTAAATTTTTCAAAAAATAATTTTATACTGTCGCAAATTTTAATTGCGCCAGGGATTGCCTTTTATATAGTAAATTTTTCACAAATTAATTTTTTACTGTCGCAAATTTTAATTACGCCCGGGATTGGCTTTTCTATAGTAAATTATTCAAAAACTAATTTTCTACTGTCACAAATTTTAAATACGCCAGGGATTGCCCTTTCTATAGTAAATTTTTCAAAAAATATTTTTTTAGTGTCGCAAATTTTAACTGCGCCAGGGATTGCCCTTTCTACAGTAAATTTTTCAAAAAACAATTTTTTACTGTCGCAAATTTTAATTACGCCAGGGATTGCCTTTTCTATACTAAATTATTCAAAAAATAATTTTCAACTGTCGCAAATTTTAATTGCGCCAGGGATTGCCTTTTCTACAGTAAATTTTTCAAAAAATAATTTTTTACTGTCGCAAATTTTAATTGCGCCAGGGATTGCCTTTTCTATAGTAAAATATTCAAAAACTAATTTTTTACTGTCGCAAATTTTAATTACGAGAGGGATTGCCTTTTCTATACTAAATTATTCAAAAAATAATTTTCAACTGTCGCAAATTTTAATTGCGCCAGGGATTGCCTTTTCTACAGTAAATTTTTCACAAATTAATTTTTTACTGTCGCAAATTTTAATTGCCAGGGATTGCCTTTTCTATAGTAAATTATTCAAAAAATAATTTTTTACTGTCGCAATTTTAATTGCGCCAGGGATTGCATTTTCTATAGTAAATTTTGCAAAAAAATAATTTTTTACTATCGCAAATTTTAAATCCGCCAGGGATTGCCTTTTCTATAGTAAAATATTCAAAAACTAATTTTTTACTGTCGCAAATTTTAATTACGAGAGGGATTGCCTTTTCTACAGTAAATTTTTCAAAAAATAATTTTTTACTGTCGCAAATTTTAATTGCGCCAGGGATTGCCTTTTCTATAGTAAATTTTTCACAAATTAATTTTTTACTGTCGCAAATTTTAATTGCGCCAGGGATTGCCTTTTCTATAGTAAATTATTCAAAAAATAATTTTTTACTGTCGCAAATTTTAATTGCGCCAGGGATTGCCTTTTCTACAGTAAATTTTTCAAAAAATAATTTTATACTGTCGCAAAATTTAATTGCGCCAGGGATTGCCTTTTATATAGTAAATTTTTCACAAATTAATTTTTTACTGTCGCAAATTTTAATTGCGCCAGGGATTGCCTTTTCTATAGTAAATTTTGCAAAAAAATAATTTTTTACTGTCGCAAATTTTAACTGCGCCAGGGATTGCCCTTTCTACAGTAAATTTTTCAAAAAACAATTTTTTACTGTAGCAAATTTTAATTACGCCAGGGATTGCCTTTTCTATAGTAAATTATTCAAAAAATAATTTTCTACTGTCGCAAATTTTAATTGCGCCAGGGATTGCCTTTTCTACAGTAAATTTTTCAAAAAATAATTTTCTACTATCGCAAATTTTAAATACGCCAGGGATTGCCTTTTTTTAGTAAATTGTTCAAGATTTAATTTTATACTGTCGCAAATATTAATTGCGCCAGGGATTGCGCTTTCTATAGTAAATTTTTCAAAAAATAATTTTTTACTGTCGCAAATTTTAATTGCGCCAGGGATTGCCTTTTCTACAGTAAATTTTTCAAAAAATAATTTTATACTGTCGCAAATTTTAATTGCACCAGGGATTGCCTTTTATATAGTAAATTTTTCACAAATTAATTTTTTACTGTCGCAAATTTTAATTGCGCCAGGGATTGCCTTTTCTACAGTGAATTTTTCAAAAAATAATTTTCTATTGTCGCAAATTTTAAATACGCCAGGGATTGCCTTTTCTATAGTAAATTGTTCAAAATTTAATTTTATACTGTCGCATATATTAATTGCGCCAGGGATTGCCCTTTCTATAGTAAATTTTTCAAAAAATAATTTTTTACTGTCGCAAATTTTAATTACGCCAGGGATTGCCTTTTTTATATTAAATTATTCAAAAAATAATTTTCAACTGTCGCAAATTTTAATTGCGCCAGGGATTGCCTTTTCTATCGTAAATTTTTCACAAATTAATTTTTTACTGTCGCAAATTTTAATTGCGCCAGGGATTGCCTTTTCTACAGTAAATTTTTCAAAAAATAATTTTCTACTATCGCAAATTTTAAATACGCCAGGGATTGCCTTTTTTTAGTAAATTGTTCAAGATTTAATTTTATACTGTCGCAAATATTAATTGCGCCAGGGATTGCGCTTTCTATAGTAAATTTTTCAAAAAATAATTTTTTACTGTCGCAAATTTTAATTGCGCCAGGGATTGCCTTTTCTACAGTAAATTTTTCAAAAAATAATTTTATATTGTCGCAAATTTTAATTGCACCAGGGATTGCCTTTTATATAGTAAATTTTTCACAAATTAATTTTTTACTGTCGCAAATTTTAATTGCCAGGGATTGCCTTTTCTATAGTAAATTATTCAAAAAATAATTTTTTACTGTCGCAATTTTAATTGCGCCAGGGATTGCCTTTTCTATAGTAAATTTTGCAAAAAAATAATTTTTTACTATCGCAAATTTTAAATCCGCCAGGGATTGCCTTTTCTATAGTAAATTATTCAAAAACTAATTTTTTACTGTCGCAAATTTTAATTACGAGAGGGATTGCCTTTTCTACAGTAAATTTTTCAAAAAATAATTTTTTACTGTCGCAAATTTTAATTGCGCCAGGGATTGCGTTTTCTATAGTAAATTTTTCACAAATTAATTTTTTACTGTCGCAGATTTTAATTGCGCCAGGGATTGCCTTTTCTATAGTAAATTATTCAAAAAATAATTTTTTTCTGTCGCAAATTTTAATTGCGCCAGGGATTGCCTTTTCTACAGTAAATTTTTCAAAAAATAATTTTATACTGTCGCAAAATTTAATTGCGCCAGGGATTGCCTTTTATATAGTAAATTTTTCACAAATTAATTTTTTACTGTCGCAAATTTTAATTGCGCCAGGGATTGCCTTTTCTATAGTAAATTTTGCAAAAAAATAATTTTTTACTGTCGCAAATTTTAACTGCGCCAGGGATTGCCCTTTCTACAGTAAATTTTTCAAAAAACAATTTTTTACTGTCGCAAATTTTAATTACGCCAGGGATTGCCTTTTCTATAGTAAATTATTCAAAAAATAATTTTCTACTGTCGCAAATTTTAATTGCACCAGGGATTGCCTTTTCTACAGTAAATTTTTCAAAAAATAATTTTTTACTGCGCAAATTTTAATTGCGCCAGGGATTGCCTTTTATATAGTAAATTTTTCACAAATTAATTTTTTACTCTCGCAAATTTTAATTACGCCCGGGATTGCCTTTTCTATAGTAAATTATTCAAAAACTAATTTTCTACTGTCACAAATTTTAAATACGCCAGGGATTGCCCTTTCTATAGTAAATTTTTCAAAAAATATTTTTTTACTGTCGCAAATTTTAATTGCGCCAGGGATTGCCTTTTCTACAGTAAATTTTTCAAAAAATAATTTTATACTGTCGCAAAATTTAATTGCGCCAGGGATTGCCTTTTATATAGTAAATTTTTCGCAAATTAATTTTTTACTGTCGCAAATTTTAATTGCGCCAGGGATTGCCTTTTCTATAGTAAATTTTGCAAAAAAATAATTTTTTATTGTCGCAAATTTTAAATCCGCCAGGGATTGCCTTTTCTATAGTAAATTATTCAAAAAATAATTTTGTACTCTCGCAAATTTTAATTGCGCCAGGGATTGCCTTTTCTACAGTAAATTTTTCAAAAAATAATTTTCTACGGTCGCAAATTTTAATTGCGCCTGGGATTGCCTTTTCTACAGTAAATTTTTCAAAAAATAATTTTTTACTGTCGCAAATTTTAATTACGCCAGGGATTGCCTTTTTTATAGTAAATTATTCAAAAAATAATTTTTTACTGTCGCAAATTTTAATTACGCCCGGGATTGCCTTTTCTATAGTAAATTTTTCAAAAATTAATTTTTTACTGTCGCAAATTTTAAATACGCCAGGGATTGCCTTTTCTATAGTAAATTTTTCAAAAAATAATTTTTTACTGTCGCAAATTTTAATTACGCCAGGGATTGCCTTTTCTACAGTAAATTTTTCAAAAAATAATTTTATACTGTCGCAAATTTTAATTGCGCCAGGGATTGCCTTTTATATAGTAAATTTTTCACAAATTAATTTTTTACTGTCGCAAATTTTAATTACGCCCGGGATTGCCTTTTCTATAGAAATTATTCAAAAACTAATTTTCTACTGTCACAAATTTTAAATACGCCAGGGATTGCCTTTTCTATAGTAAATTTTCAAAAAATATTTTTTTACTGTCGCAAATTTTAATTGCGCCAGGGATTGCCTTTTCTACAGTAAATTTTTCAAAAAATAATTTTATACTGTCGCAAAATTTAATTGCGCCAGGGATTGCCTTTTATATAGTAAATTTTTCACAAATTAATTTTTTACTGTCGCAAATTTTAATTGCGCCAGGGATTGCCTTTTCTATAGTAAATTTTGCAAAAAAATAATTTTTTACTGTCGCAAATTTTAACTGCGCCAGGGATTGCCCTTTCTAAAGTAAATTTTCAAAAAATAATTTTTTACTGTCGCAAATTTTAAATACGTCAGGGATTGCCTTTTCTATAGTAAATTTTTCAAAAAATAATTTTTTTCTGTCTCAAATTTTAATTGCGCCAGGGATTGCCTTTTTTTTGTAAAGTATTCAAAAAATAATTTTTTACTGTCGCAAATTTTAATTGCGCCAGCGATTGCCTTTTCTATAGTAAATTTTGCAAAAAATAATTCTTTACTGTCGCATATTTTAATTGCGCCAGGGATTGCCTTTTCTACAGTAAATTTTTCAAAAAATTATTTTTTACTGTCGCAAATTTTAATTGCGCCAGGGATTGCCTCTTCTATAGTAAATTATTCAAAAAATAATTTTTTACTGTCGCAAATTTTAACTGCGCCAGGGATTGCCTTTTCTACAGTAAATTGTTAAAAAAATTATTTTCTACTGTCGCAAATTTTAATTGCGCCAGAGATTGCCTTTTCTACAGTAAATTTTTCAAAAAATAATTTTTTACTGTCGCACATTTTAATTGCGCCAGGGATTGCCTTTTCTATAGCAAATTTTCCACAAATTAATTTTTTACTGTCGCAAATTTTAATTGCGCCAGGGATTGCATTTTATAGTAGATTTTGCAAAAAAATAATTTTTTACTGTCGCAAATTTTAACTACGCCAGGGATTGCCTTTTCTACAGTAAATTTTTCAAAAAATAATTTTTTACTGTCGCAAATTTTAACTACGACAGGGATTGCCTGTTCTATAGTAAATTTTTCAAAAATTAATTTTTTACTGTCGCAAATTTTAAATCCGCCAGGGATTACCTTTTCTATAGTAAATTTTTCAAAAAATAATTTTTTACTGTCGCAAATTTTAATTACGCTAGGGAATGCCTTTTCTATAGTAAATTTTTCAAAAATTAATTTTTTACTGTCGCAAATTTTAAATCCGGCAGGGATTGCCTTTTCTATAGTAAATTATTCAAAAAATAATTTTTTACTGTCGCAAATTTTAATTACGCCAGGGATTGCCTTTTCTACAGTAAATTTTTCAAAAATTAATTTTTTACTGTCGCAAATTTTAAATCCGCCAGGGATTGCCTTTTCTATAGTAAATTATTCAAAAAATTATTTTGTACTCTCGCAAATTTTAAATACGCCAGGGATTGCCTTTTCTACAGTAAATTTTTCAAAAAATAATTTTCTACGGTCGCAAATTTTAATTGCGCCTGGGATTGCCTTTTCTACAGTAAATTTTTCAAAAAATAATTTTTTACTGTCGCAAATTTTAATTACGCCAGGGATTGCCTTTTTTATAGTAAATTATTCAAAAAATAATTTTTTACTGTCGCAAATTTTAATTACGCCCGGGATTGCCTTTTCTATAGTAAATTTTTCAAAAATAAATTTTTTACTGTCGCAAATTTTAAATACGCCAGGGATTGCCTTTTCTATAGTAAATTTTTCAAAAAATAATTTTTTACTGTCGCAAATTTTAATTACGCCAGGGATTGCCTTTTCTACAGTAAATTTTTCAAAAAATAATTTTATACTGTCGCAAATTTTAATTGCGCCAGGGATTGCCTTTTATATAGTAAATTTTTCACAAATTAATTTTTTACTGTCGCAAATTTTAATTACGCCCGGGATTGCCTTTTCTATAGTAAATTATTCAAAAACTAATTTTCTACTGTCACAAATTTTAAATACGCCAGGGATTGCCATTTCTATAGTAAATTTTTCAAAAAATATTTTTTTACTGTCGCAAATTTTAATTGCGCCAGGGATTGCCTTTTCTACAGTAAATTTTTCAAAAAATAATTTTATACTGTCGCAAAATTTAATTGCGCCAGGGATTGCCTTTTATATAGTAAATTTTTCACAAATTAATTTTTTACTGTCGCAAATTTTAATTGCGCCAGGGATTGCCTTTTCTATAGTAAATTTTGCAAAAAAATAATTTTTTACTGTCGCAAATTTTAACTGCGCCAGGGATTGCCCTTTCTACAGTAAATTTTTCAAAAAACAATTTTTTACTGTCGCAAATTTTAATTACGCCAGGGATTGCCTTTTCTATATTAAATTATTCAAAAAATAATTTCCTACTGTCGCAAATTTTAATTGCGCCAGGGATTGCCTTTTCTACAGTAAATTTTTCAAAAAATAATTTTTTACTGTCGCAAATTTTAATTGCGCCAGGGATTGCCTTTTCTATAGTAAATTTTTCACAAATTAATTTTTTACTGTCGCAAATTTTAATTGCGCCAGGGATTGCCTTTTCTACAGTAAATTTTTCAAAAAATAATTTTCTACTATCGCAAATTTTAAATACGCCAGGGATTGCCTTTTCTTTAGTAAATTGTTCAAGATTTAATTTTATACTGTCGCAAATATTAATTGCGCCAGGGATTGCCCTTTCTATAGTAAATTTTTCAAAAAATAATTTTTTACTGTCGCAAATTTTAATTGCGCCAGGGATTGCCTTTTCTACAGTAAATTTTTCAAAAAATAATTTTATACTGTCGCAAATTTTAATTGCACCAGGGATTGCCTTTTATATAGTAAATTTTTCACAAATTAATTTTTTACTGTCGAAAATTTTAATTGCCAGGGATTGCCTTTTCTATAGTAAATTATTCAAAAAATAATTTTTTACTGTCGCAATTTTAATTGCGCCAGGGATTGCCTTTTCTATAGTAAATTTTGCAAAAAAATAATTTTTTACTATCGCAAATTTTAAATCCGCCAAAGATTGCCTTTTCTATAGTAAATTTTTCAAAAAATAATTTTTTACTGTCGCAAATTTTAATTACGCTAGGGAATGCCTTTTCTATAGTAAATTTTTCAAAAATTAATTTTTTACTCTCGCAAATTTTAATTGCGCCAGGGATTGCCTTTTCTACAGTAAATTTTTCAAAAAATAATTTTCTACGGTCGCAAATTTTAATTGCGCCTGGGTTTGCCTTTTCTACAGTAAATTTTTCAAAAAATAATTTTTTACTGTCGCAAATTTTAATTACGCCAGGGATTGCCTTTTTTATAGTAAATTATTCAAAAAATAATTTTTTACTGTCGCAAATTTTAATTACGCCCGGGATTGCCTTTTCTATAGTAAAATTTTCAAAAATTAATTTTTTACTGTCGCAAATTTTAAATACGCCAGGGATTGCCTTTTCTATAGTAAATTTTTCAAAAAATAATTTTTTACTGTCGCAAATTTTAATTACGCCAGGGATTGCCTTTTCTACAGTAAATTTTTCAAAAAATAATTTTATACTGTCGCAAATTTTAATTGCGCCAGGGATTGCCTTTTATATAGTAAATTTTTCACAAATTAATTTTTTATTGTCGCAAATTTTAATTACGCCCGGGATTGGCTTTTCTATAGTAAATTATTCAAAAACTAATTTTCTACTGTCACAAATTTTAAATACGCCAGGGATTGCCCTTTCTATAGTAAATTTTTCAAAAAATATTTTTTTACTGTCGCAAATTTTAACTGCGCCAGGGATTGCCCTTTCTACAGTAAATTTTTCAAAAAACAATTTTTTACTGTCGCAAATTTTAATTACGCCAGGGATTGCCTTTTCTATATTAAATTATTCAAAAAATAATTTTCTACTGTCGCAAATTTTAATTGCGCCAGGGATTGCCTTTTCTACAGTAAATTTTTCAAAAAATAATTTTTTACTGTCGCAAATTTTAATTGCGCCAGGGATTGCCTTTTCTATAGTAAATTTTTCACAAATTAATTTTTTACTGTCGCAAATTTTAATTGCGCCAGGGATTGCCTTTTCTACAGTAAATTTTTCAAAAAATAATTTTCTACTATCGCAAATTTTAAATACGCTAGGGATTGCCTTTTTTTAGTAAATTGTTCAAGATTTAATTTTATACTGTCGCAAATATTAATTGCGCCAGGGATTGCGCTTTCTATAGTAAATTTTTCAAAAAATAATTTTTTACTGTCGCAAATTTTAATTGCGCCAGGGATTGCCTTTTCTACAGTAAATTTTTCAAAAAATAATTTTATACTGTCGCAAATTTTAATTGCACCAGGGATTGCCTTTTATATAGTAAATTTTTCACAAATTAATTTTTTACTGTCGCAAATTTTAATTGCCAGGGATTGCCTTTTCTATAGTAAATTATTCAAAAAATAATTTTTTACTGTCGCAATTTTAATTGCGCCAGGGATTGCCTTTTCTACAGTAAATTTTGCAAAAAAATAATTTTTTACTATCGCAAATTTTAAATCCGCCAGGGATTGCCTTTTCTATAGTAAATTATTCAAAAACTAATTTTTTACTGTCGCAAATTTTAATTACGAGAGGGATTGCCTTTTCTACAGTAAATGTTTCAAAAAATAATTTTTTACTGTCGCAAATTTTAATTGCGCCAGGGATTGCCTTTTCTATAGTAAATTTTTCACAAATTAATTTTTTACTGTCGCAAATTTTAATTGCGCCAGTGATTGCCTTTTCTATAGTAAATTATTCAAAAAATAATTTTTTACTGTCGCAAATTTTAATTGCGCCAGGGATTGCCTTTTCTACAGTAAATTTTTCAAAAAATAATTTTATACTGTCGCAAAATTTAATTGCGCCAGGGATTGCCTTTTATATAGTAAATTTTTCACAAATTAATTTTTTACTGTCGCAAATTTTAATTGCGCCAGGGATTGCCTTTTCTATAGTAAATTTTGCAAAAAAATAATTTTTTACTGTCGCAAATTTTAACTGCGCCAGGGATTGCCCTTTCTACAGTAAATTTTTCAAAAAACAATTTTTTACTGTCGCAAATTTTAATTACGCCAGGGATTGCCTTTTCTATAGTAAATTATTCAAAAAATAATTTTCTACTGTCGCAAATTTTAATTGCACCAGGGATTGCCTTTTCTACAGTAAATTTTTCAAAAAATAATTTTTTACTGCGCAAATTTTAACTGCGCCAGGGATTGCCTTTTCTATAGTAAATTTTTCACAAATTCATTTTTTACTGTCGCAAATTTTAATTGCGCCAGGGATTGCCTTTTCTACAGTGAATTTTTCAAAAAATAATTTTCTACTGTCGCAAATTTTAAATACGCCAGGGATTGCCTTTTCTATAGTAAATTGTTCAAAATTTAATTTTATACTGTCGCAAATATTAATTGCGCCAGGGATTGCCCTTTCTATAGTAAATTTTTCAAAAAATAATTTTTTACTGTCGCAAATTTTAATTGCGCCAGGGATTGCCTTTTCTACAGTAAATTTTTCAAAAAATAATTTTATACTGTCGCAAATTTTAATTGCGCCAGGGATTGCCTTTTATATAGTAAAATTTTCACAAATTAATTTTTTACTGTCGCAAATTTTAATTACGCCAGGGATTGCCTTTTCTATAGTAAATTATTCAAAAAATAATTTTTTACTGTCGCAAATTTTAATTGCGCCAAGGATTGCCTTTTCTATAGTAAATTTTGCAAAAAAATAATTTTTTACTGTCGCAAATTTTAATTGCGCCAGGGATTGCTTTTTCTACAGTAAATTTTTCAAAAAATAATTTTATACTGTCGCAAATTTTAATTGCGCCAGGGATTGCCTTTTATATAGTAAAATTTTCACAAAT
This sequence comes from Dioctria linearis, assembly GCA_963930735.1. Taxonomy (NCBI): domain Eukaryota; kingdom Metazoa; phylum Arthropoda; class Insecta; order Diptera; family Asilidae; genus Dioctria; species Dioctria linearis. The sequence continues at coordinate 101,971 of CAWVNZ010000218.1, forward strand.
TAATTTCTTACTGTCGCAAATTTTAATTACGCCAGGGATTGCCTTTTCTATAGTAAATTTTTCAAAAATTAATTTTTTACTGTCGCAAATTTTAATTGCGCCAAGGATTGCCTTTTCTACAGTAAATTTTTCAAAAAATAATTTTCTACTGTCGCAAATTTTAAAGACTCCAGGGATTGCCTTTTCTTTAGTAAATTGTTCAAGATTTAATTTTATACTGTCGCAAATATTAATTGCGCCAGGAATTGCCCTTTCTATAGTAAATTTTTCAAAAAATAATTTTTTACTGTCGCAAATTTTAATTGCGCCAGGGATTGCCATTTCTACAGTAAATTTTTCAAAAAATAATTTTATACTGTCGCAAATTCTAATTGCGCCAGGGATTGCCTTTTATATAGTAAATTTTTCACAAATTAATTTTTTACTGTCGCAAATTTTAATTGCGCCAGGGATTGCCTTTTCTATAGTAAATTATTCAAAAAAATAATTTCTTACTGTCGCAATTTTAGTTGCGCCAGGGATTGCCTTTTCTATAGTAAATTTTGCAAAAAAATAATTTTTTACTGTCGCAAATTTTAAATCCGCCAGAGATTGCCTTTTCTATAGTAAATTATTCAAAAACTAATTTTTTACTGTCGCAAATTTTAATTACGACAGGGATTGCCTTTTCTACAGTAAATTTTTCAAAAAATAATTTTTTACTGTCGCAAATTTTAATTGCGCCAGGGATTGCCTTTTCTATAGTAAATTATTCAAAAAATAATTTTTTACTGTCGCAAATTTTAATTGCGCCAGGGATTGCCTTTTCTATAATAAATTTTGCAAAAAAATAATTTTTTACTGTCGCAAATTTTAAATCCGCCAGGGATTGCCTTTTCTATAGTAAATTATTCAAAAACTAATTTTCTACTGTCGCAAATTTTAAATACGCCAGGGATTGCCCTTTCTATAGTAAATTTTTCAAAAAATAATTTTTTACTGTCGCAAATTTTAATTGCGCCGGGGATTGCCTTTTCTACAGTAAATTTTTCAAAAAATAATTTTATACTGTCGAAAATTTTAATTGCGCCAGGGATTGCCTTTTATATAGTAGAATTTTCACAAATTAATTTTTTACTGTCGCAAATTTTAATTACGCCAGGGATTGCCTTTTCTATAGTAAATTATTCAAAAAATAATTTTTTACTGTCGCAAATTTTAATTGCGCCAGGGATTGCCTTTTCTATAGTAAATTTTGCAAAAAAATAATTTTTTACTGTCGCAAATTTTAATTGCGCCAGGGATTGCCTTTTCTACAGTAAATTTTTCAAAAAATAATTTTTTACTGTCGCAAATTTTAATTGCGCCAGGGATTGCCTTTTCTACAGTAAATTTTTTAAAAAATTATTTTCTACTGTCGCAAATTTTAATTGCGCCAGGGATTGCCTTTTCTATAGTAAATTTTTCAAAAAATAATTTTTTACTGTCGCAAATTTTAATTGCGCCAGGGATTGCCTTTTCTACAGTAAATTTTCCACAAATTAATTTTTTACTGTAGCAAATTTTAATTGCGCCAGGGATTGCCTTTTCTACAGTAAATTTTTCAAAAAATAATTTTTTACTGTCGCAAATTTTAATTGCGCCAGGGATTGCCTTTTCTATAGTAAATTTTTCACAAATTAATTTTTTACTGTCGCAAATTTTAATTGCGCCAGGGATTGCCTTTTCTATAGTAAATTTTTCAAAATTTAGTTTTATACTGTCTCAAATTTTAATTGCGCCAGGGATTGACTTTTCTATAGTAAATTTTGCAAAAAAATAATTTTTTACTGTCGCAAATTTTAATTGCGCCAGGGATTGCCTTTTCTACAGTAAATTTTTCAAAAAATAATTTTTTACTGTGGCAAATTTTAATTACGCCAGGGATTGCCTTTTTTATAGTAAATTATTCAAAAATAATTTTTTACTGTCGCAAATTTTAATTACGCCAGGGATTGCCTTTTCTATAGTAAATTTTTCAAAAATTAATTTTTTACTGTCGCAAATTTTAAATCCGCCAGGGATTGCCTTTTCTATAGTAAATTTTTCAAAAACTAATTTTTTACTGTCGAAAATTTTAATTACGCCAGGGATTGCCTTTTCTATTGTAAATTTTTCACAAATTAATTTTTTACTGTCGCAAATTTTAATTGCGCCAGGGATTGCCTTTTCTATAGTAAATTTTTCAAAAAATAATTTTCTACTGTCGCAAATTTTAACTACGCCAGGGATTGCCTTTTCTATAGCAAATTATTCAAAAAATAATTTTTTACTGTCGCAAATTTTAATTGCGCCATGGATTGCCTTTTCTATAGTAAATTTTTCAAAAAATAATTTTTTACTGTCGCAAATTTTAATTACGCCAGGGATTGCCTTTTCTATAGTAAATTTTTCACAAATTAATTTTTTACTGTCGCAAATTTTAAATACGCCAGGGATTGCCTTTTCTATAGTAAATTATTCAAAAAATTATTTTTTACTGTCGCAAATTTTAATTACGCCAGGGATTGCCTTTTCTATAGTAAATTTTTCAAAAAATAATTTTTTACTGTCGCAAATTTTAATTACGCCAGGGATTGCCTTTTCTACAGTAAATTTTTCAAAAAATAATTTTCTACTGTCGCAAATTTTAATTGCGCCAGGGATTGCCTTTTCTACAGTAAATTTTTCAAAAAATAATTTTTTACTGTCGCAAATTTTAATTACGCCAGGCATTGCCTTGTCTATAGTAAATTATTCAAAAAATAATTTTTTACTGTCGCAAATAGTAACTGCGCCAGGGATTACCTTTTCTATAGTAAATTTTTCAAAAAATAATTTTTGACTGTCGCAAATTTTAATTGCGCCAGGGATTGCCTTTTCTATAGTAAATTTTTCACAAATTAATTTTTTACTGTCGCAAATTTTAAATACGCCAGGGATTGCCTTTTTTATAGTAAATTTTTCAAAAATTAATTTTTTACTGTCGCAAATTTTAAATACACCAGGGATTTCCTTTTTTATCGTAAATTATTAAAAAAATAATTTTTTACTGTCGCAAATTTTAATTGCGCCAGGGATTGCCTCTTCTACAGTAAATTTTTCAAAAAATAATTTTTTTCTGTCGCAAATTTTAACTGCGACAGGGATTGACTTTTCTATAGTAAATTTTTCAAAAAATAATTTTCTGCTGTCGCAAATTTTAATTAGCCAGGGATTGCCTTTTCTACAGTAAATTTTTCAAAAAATAATTTTTTACTGTCGCAAATTTTAATTGCGCCATGGATTGCCTTTTCTATAGTAAATTTTTCAAAAAATAATTTTTTACTGTCGCAAATTTTAATTACGCCAGGGATTGCCTTTTCTATAGTAAATTTTTCACAAATTAATTTTTTACTGTCGCAAATTTTAAATACGCCAGGGATTGCCTTTTCTATAGTAAATTATTCAAAAAATTATTTTTTACTGTCGCAAATTTTAATTACGCCAGGGATTGCCTTTTCTATAGTAAATTTTTCAAAAAATAATTTTTTACTGTCGCAAATTTTAATTACGCCAGGGATTGCCTTTTCTACAGTAAATTTTTCAAAAAATAATTTTCTACTGTCGCAAATTTTAATTGCGCCAGGGATTGCCTTTTCTACAGTAAATTTTTCAAAAAATAATTTTTTACTGTCGCAAATTTTAATTACGCCAGGCATTGCCTTGTCTATAGTAAATTATTCAAAAAATAATTTTTTACTGTCGCAAATAGTAACTGCGCCAGGGATTACCTTTTCTATAGTAAATTTTTCAAAAAATAATTTTTGACTGTCGCAAATTTTAATTACGCCAGGGATTGCTTTTCTATAGTAAATTATTCAAAAAATAATTTTCTACTGTCGCAAATTTTTATTGCGCCAGGGATTGCCTTTTCTACAGTAAATTTTTCAAAAAATAATTTTTTACTGTCGCAAATTTTAATTGCGCCAGGGATTGCCTTTTCTACAGTAAATTTTACAAAAAATAATTTTATACTGTTGCAAATTTTAATTACGCCAGGAATTGCCTTTTCTACAGTAAATTTTACAAAAAAATATTTTTTACTGTCGCAAATTTTAATTACGCCAGGGATTGAATTTCCAATAGTAAATTATTCAAAAAATAATTTTTTACTGTCGCAAATTTTAAATACGCCCGGGATTGCCTTTTCTATAGTAAATTTTTCAAAAAATAATTTTTTACTGTCGCAAATTTTAATTGCGCCAGGGATTGCCTTTTCTACAGTAATTTTTTCAAAAAATAATTTTTTACTGTCGCAAATTTTAAATACGCCAGCGATTGCTTTTTCTATAGTAAATTTTTCAAAAAATAATTTTTTACTGTCGCAGATTTTATTTACGCCAGGGATTGCCTTTTCTATAGTAAATTTTTGAAAATTTAATTTTATACCGTCGCAAATTTTAAATACGCCAGGGATTGCCTTTTCTATAGTAAATTTTTCACAAATTAATTTTTTACTGTCGCTAATTTTAAATACGCCAGGGATTGCCTTTTCTATAGTAAATTTTTCAAAAAATAATTTTTTAATGTCGCAAATTTTAATTGCGCCAGGGATTGCCTTTTCTATAGTAAATTTTTCAAAAAATAATTTTATACTGTCGCAAATTTTAATTGCGCCAGGGATTGCCTTTTCTATAGTAAATTTTGTTAAAATAATTTTCTACTGTCGCAAATTTTAATTGCGCCAGGGATTGCCTTTTCTACAGTAAATTTTCCAAAAAATAATTTTCTACTGTCGCAAATTTTAATTGCGCCAGGGATTGCCTTTTCTACAGTAGATTTTTCAAAAAATAATTTTTTACTGTCGCAAATTTTAATTGCGCCAGGGATTGCCTTTTCCATAGTAATTTTTTCAAAAAATAATTTTATACTGTCGCAAATTTTAATTGCGCCAGGGATTGCCTTTCCTATAGTAAATTTTTCACAAATTAATTTTTTACTGTCGCTAATTTTAAATACGCCAGGGATTGCCTTTTCTATAGTAAATTTTTCAAAAAATAATTTTTTACTGTCGCAAATTTTAAATTCGCCAGGGATTGCCTTTTCTATAGTAAATTTTTCAAAAATTAATTTTTTACTGTCGCAAATTTTAAATCCGCCAGGGATTGCCTTTTCTATAGTAAATTATTCAAAAACTAATTTTTTAATGTCGCAAATTTTAATTGCGCCAGGGATTGCCTTTTCTATAGTAAATTTTTCAAAAATTAATTTTCTACTGTCGCAAATTTTAAATCCGCCATGGATTGCTTTTCTATAGTAAATTTTTCAAAAAATAATTTTTTACTGTCGCAAATTTTAATTACGCCAGGGATTGCCTTTTTATAGTAAATTTTTCAAAATTTAATTTTATACTGTCGCAAATTTTAAATACGCCAGGGATTGCCTTTTCTACAGTAAACTTTTCACAAATTAATTTTTTGCTGTCGCAAATTTTAATTTCGCCAGGTATTGCCTTTTCTATAGTAAATTTTTCAAAAAATAATTTTTTACTGTCGCAAATTTTAAATACGCCAGGGATTGCCTTTTCTATAGCAAATTTTTCAAAAAATAATTTTTACTGTCACAAGTTTTAATTGCGCCAGGGATTGCCTTTTTTATAGTAAATTATTCAAAAAATAATTTTTTACTGTCGCAAATATTAATTACGCCAGGGATTGCCTTTTCTATAGTAAATTTTGCAAAAAATACTTTTTCACTGTCGCAAATTTTAATTGCGCCAGGGATTGCCTTTTCTATAGTAAATTTTGCAAAATTTATTTTTAATATGTCGCAAATTTTAAATACGCCAGGGATTGCCTTTTCTATAGTAAATTATTCAAAAAATAATTTTTATTGTCGAAAATTTTAATTACGCCAGGGATTGCCTTTTCTATAGTAAACTTTTCAAAAAATAATTTTTTACTGTCGCAAATTTTAATTGCGCCAGGGATTGCCTTTTCTACAGTAAATTTTTCAAAAAATAATTTTGTACTGTCGCAAATTTTAATTGCGCCAGGGATTGCCTTTTCTATAGTAAACTTTTCAAAAAATAATTTTTTACTGTCGCAAATTTTAATTGCGCCAGGGATTGCCTTTTCTACAGTAAATTTTTCAAAAAATAATTTTGTACTGTCGCAAATTGTAACTGCGCCAGGGATTACCTTTTCTATATTAAATTTTTCAAAAAATAATTTTTTACTGTCGCAAATTTTAAATCTGCAAGGGATTGCCTTTTCTATAGTAAATTTTTGAAAATTTAATTTTATACTGTCGCAAATTTTAATTGCGCCAAGGATTGGCCTTTCTATAGTAAATTTTTCAAAAATTAATTTTATACTGTCGCAAATTTTAAATACGCCAGGGATTGCCTTTTATATAGTAAATTTTTCAAAAATTAATTTTTTACTGTCCCAAATTTTAATTGCGCCAGGGATTGCCTTTTCTACAGTAAATTTTTCAAAAAAGATTTTTTTACTGTCGCAAATTTTAAATACGCCAGGGATTGCCTTTTCTATAGTAAATTTTTCAAAAACTAATTTTTTACTGTCGCAAATTTTAATTACGCCAGGGATTGCCTTTTCTATAGTAAATTTTTCACAAATTAATTTTTTACTGTCGCAAATTTTAAATACGCCAGGGATTGCCTTTTCCATAGTAAATTTTACAAAAAATAATTTTTTACTGTCGCAAATTTTAATTACGGCAGGGATTGCCTTTTCTATAGTAAATTTGTCAAAATTTAATTTTATACTGTCGCAAATTTTAATTGCGCCAGGGATTGCCCTTTCTATAGTAAATTTTTCAAAAAATAATTTTTTACTATCGCAAATTTTAATTGCGCCAGGGATTGCCTTTTCTACAGTAAATTTTTCAAAAAATAATTTTATACTGTCGCATATTTTAATTGCGCCAGGGATTGCCTTTTATATAGTAAATTTTTAACAATTTATTTTTTTACTGTCGCAAATTTTAATTGCGCCAGGGATTGCATTTTCTATAGTAAATTTTGCAAAAAAATAATTTTTTACTGTCGCAAATTTTAACTGCGCCAGGGATTGCCCTTTCTACAGTAATTTTTTCAAAAAAATAATTTTTTACTGTCGCAAATTTTATTTACGCCAGGGATTACCTTTTCTATATTAAATTATTCAAAAAATAATTTTCTACTGTCGCAAGTTTTAATTGCGCCAGGGATTGCCTTTTCTTTAGTAAATTGTTCAAAATTTTAATTTTATACTGTCGCAAATATTAATTGCGCCAGGGATTGCCCTTTCTATAGTAAATTTTTCAAAAAATAATTTTTTACTGTCTCAAATTTTAACTGCGCCAGGGATTGCCTTTTCTACAGTAAATTTTTCAAAAAATAATTTTATACTGTCGCAAATTTTAATTGCGCCAGGGATTGCCTTTTATATAGTAAATTTTTCACAAATTAATTTTTTACTATCGCAAATTTTAATTGCGCCAGGGATTGCCTTTTCTATAGTAAATTATTCAAAAAATAATTTTTTACTGTCGCAAATTTTAATTGCGCCAGGGATTGCCTTTTCTATAGTAAATTTTGCAAAAACTAATTTTTACTGTCGCAAATTTTAATTACGACAGGGATTGCCTTTTCTACAGTAAATTTTTCAAAAAATAATTTTTTACTGTCGCAAATTTTAATTGCGCCAGGGATTGCCTTTTCTATAGTAAATTTTGCAAAAAAATAATTTTTTACTGTCGCAAATTTTAAATCCGCCAGGGATTGCCTTTTCTATAGTAAATTATTCAAAAACTAATTTTCTACTGTCGCAAATTTTAAATACGCCAGGGATTGCCCTTTCTATAGTAAATTTTTCAAAAATAATTTTTTACTGTCGCAAATTTTAATTGCGCCAGGGATTGCCTTTTCTACAGTAAATTTTTCAAAAAATAATTTTATACTGTCGCAAAATTTAATTGCGCCAGGGATTGCATTTTATATAGTAAATTTTTCACAAATTAATTTTTTACTGTCGCAAATTTTAACTGCGCCAGGGATTGCCTTTTCTATAGTAAATTTTGCAAAAAAATAATTTTTTACTGTCGCAAATTTTAACTGCGCCAGGGATTGCCCTTTCTACAGTAAATTTTTCAAAAAACAATTTTTTACTGTCGCAAATTTTAATTACGCCAGGGATTGCCTTTTCTATATTAAATTATTCAAAAAATAATTTTCTACTGTCGCAAATTTTAATTGCGACAGGGATTGCCTTTTCTACAGTAAATTTTTCAAAAAATAATTTTTTACTGTCGCAAATTTTAATTGCGCCAGGGATTGCCTTTTCTATAGTAAATTTTTCACAAATTAATTTTTTACTGTCGCAAATTTTAATTGCGCCAGGGATTGCCTTTTCTACAGCAAATTTTTTAAAAAATAATTTTCTACTGTCGCAAATTTTAAATACGCCAGGGATTGCCTTTTCTTTAGTAAATTGTTCAAGATTTAATTTTATACTGTCGCAAATATTAATTGCGCCAGGGATTGCCCTTTCTATAGTAAATTTTTCAAAAAATAATTTTTTACTGTCGCAAATTTTATTTACGCCAGGGATTACCTTTTCTATATTAAATTATTCAAAAAATAATTTTCTACTGTCGCAAGTTTTAATTGCGCCAGGGATTGCCTTTTCTTTAGTAAATTGTTCAAAATTTTAATTTTATACTGTCGCAAATATTAATTGCCTTTTCTACAGTAAATTTTTCAAAAACTAATTTTTTACTGTCGCAAATTTTAATTACGCCAGGTATTGCTTTTAATATAGTAAATTTTGCAAAAAATAATTTTTTACTGTCGGAAATTTTAATTGCGCCAGGGATTGCCTTTTCTATAGTAAATTTTTCAAAATTTAATTTTATACTGTCGCAAATTTTAAATAAGCCAGGGATTGCTTTTTCTATGGTAAATTATTCAAAAAATAATTTTTTACTGTCGCAAATTTTAAATACGCCAGGGATTGCCTTTTCTATAGTAAATTTTTCAAAATTTAATTTTATACTGTCGCAAATTTTAATTGCGCCAGGGGTTGCCTTTTCTATAGTAAATTTTTCAAAAAATAATTTTTTACTGTCGCAAATTTTAAATACGCCAGGTATTGCCTTTTCTATAGTAAATTTTGCAAAATATAATTTTTTACTGTCGCAAATTTTAATTGCGCCAGGGAGTGCTTTTCTATAGTAAATTTTTCAAAAACTAATTTTTTACTTTCGCAAATTTTAATTACGCCAGGGATTGCCTTTTCTATAGTAAATTATTCAAAAAATAATTTTTTACTGTCGCAAATTTTAAATACGCCAGGGATTGCCTTTTCTATAGTAAATTTTGAAAAAGATAATTTTTTACTGTCGCAAATTTTAATTACGCCAGGGATTGCCTTTTCTACAGTAAATTTTTCAAAAATTAATTTTTTACTGTCGCAAATTTTAATTACGCCAGGTATTGCCTTTTCTACAGTAAATTTTTCAAAAAATAATTTGTTACTGTCGCAAATTTAAATTGCGCCAGGGATTGCCTTTTCTACAGTAAATTTTTCAAAAAATAATTTTATACTGTCGCAAATTTTAATTACGCCAGGGATTGCCTTTTCTATAGTAAATTTTTCAAAATTTAATTTTATACTGTCGCAAATTTTATTTGCGCCAGGGATTGCCTTTTCTCTAGTAAATTTTTCAAAAACTAATTTTTTACTGTCGCAAATTTTAATTACGCCAGGGAATGCCTTTTCTATAGTAAATTTTTCAAAAACTAATTTTTTACTGTCGAAAATTTTAATTACGCCAGGGATTGCCTTTTCTATAGTAAATTATTCAAAAACTAATGTTTTACTGTCGCAAATTTTAATTGCTCCAGGGATTGCCTTTTCTATAGTAAATTTTTCAAGAAATAATTTTCTACTGTCGGAAATTTAATTTCGCCAGGGATTGCCTTTTCTATAGTAAATTTTTCAAAAACTAATTTTTTACTGTCGAAAATTTTAATTACGCCAGGGATTGCCTTTTCTATAATAAATTATTCAAAAACTAATTTTTTACTGTCGCAAATTTTAATTGCTCCAGGGATTGCCTTTTCTATAGTAAATTTTTCAAAAACTAATTTTTTACTGTCGAAAATTTTAAATACGCCAGGGATTGCCTTTTCTATAGTAAATTATTCAAAAAATAATTTTTTACTGTCGCAAATTTTAATTACGCCAGGGATTGCCTTTTCTATATTAAATTTTTCACAAATAAATTTTTTACTGTCGCAAATTTTAAATACGCCAGGGATTGCCTTTTCTATAGTAAATTTTTCAAAAATTAATATTTTACTGGCGCAAATTTTAAATACGCCAGGTATTTCCTTTTCTATAGTAAATTTTTCAAAAATTAATTTTTTACTGTCGCAAATTTTAAATACGCCAGGGATTGCCTTTTCTATAGTAAATTTTTCAAAAACTAATTTTTTACTGTCGCCAATTTTAATTACGCCAGGGAATGCCTTTTCTATAGTAAATTTTTCAAAAACTAATTTTTTACTGTCGAAAATTTTAATTACGCCAGGGATTGCCTTTTCTATAGTAAATTATTCAAAAACTAATTTTTTACTGTCGCAAATTTTAATTGCTCCAGGGATTGCCTTTTCTATAGTAAATTTTTCAAAAAATAATTTTCTACTGTCGAAAATTTTAATTTCGCCAGGGATTGCCTTTTCTATAGTAAATTTTTCAAAAACTAATTTTTTACTGTCGAAAATTTTAATTACGCCAGGGATTGCCTTTTCTATAGTAAATTATTCAAAAACTAATTTTTTACTGTCGCAAATTTTAATTGCTCCAGGGATTGCCTTTTCTATAGTAAATTTTTCAAAAACTAATTTTTTACTGTCGAAAATTTTAATTACACCAGGGATTGCCTTTTCTATAGTAAATTATTCAAAAACTAATTTTTTACTGTCGCAAATTTTAATTGCTCCAGGGATTGCCTTTTCTATAGTAAATTTTTCAAAAAATAATTTTCTACTGTCGAAAATTTTAATTTCGCCAGGGATTGCCTTTTCTATAGTAAATTTTTCAAAAACTAATTTTTTACTGTCGAAAATTTTAATTACGCCAGGGATTGCCTTTTCTATAGTAAATTATTCAAAAACTAATTTTCTACTGTCGCAAATTTTAATTGCTCCAGGGATTGCCTTTTCTATAGTAAATTTTTCAAAAACTAATTTTTTACTGTCGAAAATTTTAATTAGGCCAGGGATTGCCTTTTCTATAGTAAATTATTCAAAAAATAATTTTTTACTGTCGCAAATTTTAATTACGCCAGGGATTGCCTTTTCTATAGTAAATTTTTCAAAAACTAATTTTTTACTGTCGAAAATTTTAATTACGCCAGGGATTGCCTTTTCTATAGTAAATTATTCAAAAACTAATTTTTTACTGTCGCAAATTTAAATTACGCCGCAGATTGCCTTTTCTATAGTAAATTTTTCAAAAAATAATTTTTTACTGTCGCAAGTTTTAATTGCGCCAAGGATTGCCTTTTCTATAGTAAATTATACAAAAAATAATTTTTTACTGTCGCAAATTTTAATTACGCCAGGGATTGCCTTTTCTATAGTAAATTTTGCAAAAAATACTTTTTTACTGTCGCAAATTTTAACTGCGCGAAGGATTGCCTTTTCTATAGTAAATTTTTCAAAATTTAATTTTATACTGTCGCAAATTTTAAATACGTCAGGGAATGCCTTTTCTATAGTAAATTATTCAAAAAATAATTTTTACTGTCGAAAATTTTTACTGTCGCCATCGATTGCCTTTTCTATAGTAAATTTTTCAAAAAATAATTTTTTACTGTCGCAAATTTTAATTGCGCCAGGGATTGCCTTTTCTATAGTAAAGTTTTCAAAATTTAATTTTATACTGTCGCAAATTTTAATTTCGCCAGGGATTGCCTTTTCTATAGTAAATTTTTCAAAAACTAATTTTTTACTGTCGCAAATTTTAATTACGCCAGGGAATGCCTTTTCTATAGTAAATTTTTCAAAAACTAATTTTTTACTGTCGAAAATTTTAATTACGCCAGGGATTGCCTTTTCTATAGTAAATTATTCAAAAACTAATTTTTTACTGTCGCAAATTTTAATTGCTCCAGGGATTGCCTTTTCTATAGTAAATTTTTCAAAAAATAATTTTCTACTGTCGAAAATTTTAATTTCGCCAGGGATTGCCTTTTCTATAGTAAATTTTTCAAAAACTAATTTTTTACTGTCGAAAATTTTAATTACGCCAGGGACTGCCTTTTCTATAGTAAATTATTCAAAAACTAATTTTTTACTGTCGCAAATTTTAATTGCTCCAGGGATTGCCTTTTCTATAGTAAATTTTTCACAAATAAATTTTTTACTGTCGCAAATTTTAAATACGCCAGGGATTGCCTTTTCTATAGTAAATTTTTCAAAAATTAATTTTTTACTGTCGCAAATTTTAATTGCTCCAGGGATTGCCTTTTCTATAGTAAATTTTTCAAAAAATAATTTTCTACTGCTCCAGGGATTGCCTTTTCTATAGTAAATTTTTCAAAAACTAATTTTTTACTGTCGAAAATTTTAAATACGCCAGGGATTGCCTTTTCTATAGTAAATTATTCAAAAAATAATTTTTTACTGTCGCAAATTTTAATTACGCCAGGGATTGCCTTTTCTATAGTAAATTTTTCACAAATAAATTTTTTACTGTCGCAAATTTTAAATACGCCAGGGATTGCCTTTTCTATAGTAAATTTTTCAAAAATTAATTTTTTACTGTCGCAAATTTTAAATACGCCAGGTATTGTCTTTTCTATAGTAAATTTTTCAAAAATTAATTTTTTACTGTCGCAAATTTTAAATACGCCAGGGATTGCCTTTTCTATAGTAAATTTTTCAAAAAAATAATTTTTTACTGTCGCAAATTTTAAATACGCCAGGGATTGCCTTTTCTGTAGTAAATTTTTCAAAAAATAATTTTTTACTGTCGCAAGTTTTAATTGCGCCAAGGATTGCCTTTTCTATAGTAAATTATACCAAAAATAATTTTTTAATGTCGCAAATTTTAATTACGCCAGGGATTGCCTTTTCTATAGTAAATTTTGCAAAAAATACTTTTTTACTGTCGCAAATTTTAACTGCGCCAAGGATTGCCTTTTCTATAGTAAATTTTTCAAAATTTAATTTTATACTGTCGCAAATTTTAATTACGCCAGGGAATGCCTTTTCTATAGTAAATTTTTCAAAAACTAATTTTTTACTGTCGAAAATTTTAATTACGCCAGGGATTGCCTTTTCTATAGTAAATTATTCAAAAACTAATTTTTTACTGTCGCAAATTTTAATTGCGCCAGGGATTGCCTTTTCTATAGTAAATTTTTCAAAAAATAATTTTCTACTGTCGAAAATTTTAATTTCGCCAGGGATTGCCTTTTCTATAGTAAATTTTTCAAAAACCAATTTTTTACTGTCGAAAATTTTAATTACGCCAGGGATTGCCTTTTCTATAGTAAATTATTCAAAAACTAATTTTTTTACTGTCGCAAATTTTAATTGCTCCAGGGATTGCCTTTTCTATAGTAAATTTTTCAAAAACTAATTTTTTACTGTCGAAAATTTTAATTACGCCAGGGATTGCCTTTTCTATAGTAAATTATTCAAAAACTAATTTTTTACTGTCGCAAATTTTAATTGCTCCAGGGATTGCCTTTTCTATAGTAAATTTTTCAAAAAATAATTTTCTACTGTCGAAAATTTTAATTTCGCCAGGGATTGCCTTTTCTATAGTAAATTTTTCAAAAACCAATTTTTTACTGTCGAAAATTTTAATTACGCCAGGGATTGCCTTTTCTATAGTAAATTATTCAAAAACTAATTTTTTACTGTCGCAAATTTTAATTGCTCCAGGGATTGCCTTTTCTATAGTAAATTATTCAAAAACTAATTTTTTACTGTCGCAAATTTTAATTGCTCCAGGGATTGCCTTTTCTATAGTAAATTTTTCAAAATTTAATTTTATACTGTCGCAAATTTTAAATACGCCAGGGAATGCCTTTTCTATAGTAAATTATTCAAAAAATAATTTTTACTGTCGAAAATTTTAATTACGCCATCAATTGCCTTTTCTATAGTAAATTTTTCAAAAAATAATTTTTTACTGTCGCAAATTTTAATTGCGCCAGGGATTGCCTTTTCTATAGTAAATTTTTCAAAATTTAATTTTATACTGTCGCAAATTTTAATTTCGCCAGGGATTGCCTTTTCTATAGTAAATTTTTCAAAAACTAATTTTTTACTGTCGCAAATTTTAATTACGCCAGGGAATGCCTTTTCTATAGTAAATTTTTCAAAAACTAATTTTTTACTGTCGAAAATTTTAATTACGCCAGGGATTGCCTTTTCTATAGTAAATTATTCAAAAACTATTTTTTTACTGTCGCAAATTTTAATTGCTCCAGGGATTGCCTTTTCTATAGTAAATTTTTCAAAAAATAATTTTCTACTGTCGAAAATTTTAATTTCGCCAGGGATTGCCTTTTCTATAGTAAATTTTTCAAAAACTAATTTTTAACTGTCGAAAATTTTAATTACGCCAGGGATTGCCTTTTCTATAGTAAATTATTCAAAAACTAATTTTTTACTGTCGCAAATTTTAATTGCTCCAGGGATTGCCTTTTCTATAGTAAATTTTTCAAAAACTAATTTTTTACTGTCGAAAATTTTAATTACGCCAGGGATTGCCTTTTCTATAGTAAATTATTCAAAAACTAATTTTTTACTGTCGCAAATTTTAATTACGCCAGGGATTGCCTTTTTTATAGTAAATTTTTCAAAATTTAATTTTATACTGTCGCAAATTTTAATTGCGGCAGGGATTGCCTTTTCTACAGTAAATTTTTCAAAAAATTATTTTTTACTGTCGCAAATTTAAATTACGCCGCAGATTGCCTTTTCTATAGTAAATTTTTCAAAAACTAATTTTTTACTGTCGCAAATTTTAATTGCTCCAGGGATTGCCTTTTCTATAGTAAATTATTCAAAAACTAATTTTTTACTGTCGCAAATTTTAATTGCTCCAGGGATTGCCTTTTCTATAGTAAATTTTTCTATAGTAAATTTTTTACTGTCGAAAATTTTAATTAGGCCAGGGATTGCCTTTTCTATAGTAAATTATTCAAAAAATAATTTTTTACTGTCGCAAATTTTAATTACGCCAGGGATTGCCTTTTCTATAGTAAATTTTTCAAAATTTAATTTTATACTGTCGCAAATTTTAAATACGCCAGGTATTGCCTTTTCTATAGTAAATTATTTAAAAAATAATTTTTTTCTGTCACAAATTTTAATTGCGCCAGGGATTGCCTTTTCTACAGTAAACTTTTCAAAAACTAATTTTTTACTGTCGCAAATTTTAATTACGCCAGGGATTGCCTTTTCTATAGTAAATTTTTCAAAATTTAATTTTATACTGTCGCAAATTTTAAATACGCCAGGTATTGCCTTTTCTATAGTAAATTATTTAAAAAATAATTTTTTTCTGTCACAAATTTTAATTGCGCCAGGGATTGCCTTTTCTACAGTAAACTTTTCAAAAACTAATTTTTTACTGTCGCAAATTTTAATTACGCCAGGGATTGCCTTTTCTATAGTAAATTTTTCAAAATTTAATTTTATACTGTCGCAAATTTTAAATACGCCAGGGAATGCCTTTTCTATAGTAAATTATTCAAAAAATAATTTTTACTGTCGAAAATTTTAATTACGCCATCGATTGCCTATTCTATAGTAAATTTTTCAAAAAATAATTTTTTACTGTCGCAAATTTTAATTGCGCCAGGGATTGCCTTTTCTATAGTAAATTTTTCAAAATTTAATTTTATACTGTCGCAAATTTTAATTTCGCCAGGGATTGCCTTTTCTATAGTAAATTTTTCAAAAACTAATTTTTTACTGTCGCAAATTTTAATTACGCCAGGGAATGCCTTTTCTATAGTAAATTTTTCAAAAACTAATTTTTTACTGTCGAAAATTTTAATTACGCCAGGGATTGCCTTTTCTATAGTAAATTATTCAAAAACTAATTTTTTACTGTCGCAAATTTTAATTGCTCCAGGGATTGCCTTTTCTATAGTAAATTTTTCAAAAAATAATTTTCTACTGTCGAAAATTTTAATTTCGCCAAGGATTGCCTTTTCTATAGTAAATTTTTCAAAAACTAATTTTTTACTGTCGAAAATTTTAATTGCTCCAGGGATTGCCTTTTCTCTAGTAAATTTTTCAAAAACTAATTTTTTACTGTCGAAAATTTTAATTACGCCAGGGATTGCCTTTTCTATAGTAAATTATTCAAAAACTAATTTTTTCCTGTCGCAAATTTTAATTGCTCCAGGGATTGCCTTTTCTATAGTAAATTTTTCAAAAAATAATTTTCTACTGTCGAAAATTTTAATTTCGCCAGGGATTGCCTTTTCTATAGTAAATTTTTCAAAAACTAATTTTTTACTGTCGAAAATTTTAATTACGCCAGGGATTGCCTTTTCTATAGTAAATTATTCAAAAACTAATTTTTTACTGTCGCAAATTTTAATTGCTCCAGGGATTGCCTTTTCTATAGTAAATTTTTCAAAAACTAATTTTTTACTGTCGAAAATTTTAATTAGGCCAGGGATTGCCTTTTCTATAGTAAATTATTCAAAAAATAATTTTTTACTGTCGCAAATTTTAATTACGCCAGGGATTGCCTTTTCTATAGTAAATTTTTCAAAATTTAATTTTATACTGTCGCAAATTTTAATTGCGGCAGGGATTGCCTTTTCTACAGTAAATTTTTCAAAAAATAATTTTTTACTGTCGCAAATTTAAATTACGCCGCAGATTGCCTTTTCTATAGTAAATTTTTCAAAAAATAATTTTCTACTGTCGCAAATTTTAGTTGCGCCAGGGATTGCCTTTTCTACAGTAAATTTTTCAAAAAATAATTTTTTACTGTCGCAAATTTTAATTACGCCAGGGATTGCCTTTTCTATAGTAAATTATTCAAAAAATAATTTTTTACTGTCGCAAATTTTAAATACGACAGGGATTGCCTTTTCAATAGTAAATTTTGCAAAAAATAATTTTTTACTGTCGCAAATTTTAATTGCGCCAGGGATTGCTTTTTCTATAGTAAATTTTTCAAAATTTAATTTTATACTGTCGCAAATTTTAAATACGCCAGGGATTGCCTTTTCTATAGTAAATTATTCAAAAAATAATTTTTTTCTGTCACAAATTTTAATTGCGCCAGGGATTGCCTTTTCTACAGTAAACTTTTCAAAAACTAATTTTTTACTGTCGCAAATTTTAATTACGCCAGGGATTGCCTTTAATATAGTAAATTTTGCAAAAAATAATTTTTTACTGTCGGAAATTTTAATTGCGCCAGGGATTGCCTTTTCTATAGTAAATTTTTCAAAATTTAATTTTATACTGTCGCAAATTTTAAATACGCCAGGGATTGCCTTTTCTATGGTAAATTATTCAAAAAATAATTTTTTACTGTCGCAAATTTTAAATACGCCAGGGATTGCCTTTTCTATAGTAAATTTTTCAAAATTTAATTTTATACTGTCGCAAATTTTAATTGCGCCAGAGTTTGCCTTTTCTATAGTAAATTTTTCAAAAAATAATTTTTAACTGTCGCAAATTTTAAATACGCCAGGTATTGCCTTTTCTATAGTAAATTTTGCAAAAAATAATTTTTTACTGTCGCAAATTTTAATTGCGCCAGGGATTTGCTTTTCTCTAGTAAATTTTTCAAAAACTAATTTTTTACTGTCGAAAATTTTAATTACGCCAGGGATTTGCCTTTTATATAGTAAATTATTCAAAAACTAATTTTTTACTGTCGCAAATTTTAATTGCTCCAGGGATTGCCTTTTCTATAGTAAATTTTTCAAAAAATAATTTTCTACTGTCGAAAATTTTAATTTCGCCAGGGATTGCCTTTTCTATAGTAAATTTTTCAAAAACTAATTTTTTACTGTCGAAAATTTTAATTACGCCAGGGATTGCCTTTTCTATAGTAAATTATTCAAAAACTAATTTTTTACTGTCGCAAATTTTAATTGCTCCAGGGATTGCCTTTTCTATAGTAAATTTTTCAAAAACTAATTTTTTACTGTCGAAAATTTTAATTAGGCCAGGGATTGCCTTTTCTATAGTAAATTATTCAAAAAATAATTTTTTACTGTCGCAAATTTTAATTACGCCAGGGATTGCCTTTTCTATAGTAAATTTTTCAAAATTTAATTTTATACTGTCGCAAATTTTAATTGCGGCAGGGATTGCCTTTTCTACAGTAAATTTTTCAAAAAATAATTTTTTACTGTCGCAAATTTAAATTACGCCGCAGATTGCCTTTTCTATAGTAAATTTTTCAAAAAATAATTTTCTACTGTCGCAAATTTTAGTTGCGCCAGGGATTGCCTTTTCTACAGTAAATTTTTCAAAAAATAATTTTTTACTGTCGCAAATTTTAATTACGCCAGGGATTGCCTTTTCTATAGTAAATTATTCAAAAAATAATTTTTTACTGTCGCAAATTTTAAATACGCCAGGGATTGCCTTTTCTATAGTAAATTTTGCAAAAAATAATTTTTTACTGTCGCAAATTTTAATTGCGCCAGGGATTGCTTTTTCTATAGTAAATTTTTCAAAATTTAATTTTATACTGTCGCAAATTTTAAATACGCCAGGGATTGCCTTTTCTATAGTAAATTATTCAAAAAATAATTTTTTTCTGTCACAAATTTTAATTGCGCCAGGATTGCCTTTTCTACAGTAAACTTTTCAAAAACTAATTTTTTACTGTCGCAAATTTTAATTACGCCAGGGATTGCCTTTAATATAGTAAATTTTGCAAAAAATAATTTTTTACTGTCGGAAATTTTAATTGCGCCAGGGATTGCCTTTTCTATAGTAAATTTTTCAAAATTTAATTTTATACTGTCGCAAATTTTAAATACGCCAGGGATTGCCTTTTCTATGGTAAATTATTCAAAAAATAATTTTTTACTGTCGCAAATTTTAAATACGCCAGGGATTGCCTTTTCTATAGTAAATTTTTCAAAATTTAATTTTATACTGTCGCAAATTTTAATTGCGCCAGGGATTGCCTTTTCTATAGTAAATTTTTCAAAAAATAATTTTTTACTGTCGCAAATTTTAAATACGCCAGGTATTGCCTTTTCTATAGTAAATTTTGCAAAAAATAATTTTTTACTGTCGCAAATTTTAATTGCGCCAGGGATTTGCTTTTCTATAGTAAATTTTTCAAAAACTAATTTTTTACTGTCGCAAATTTTAATTACGCCAGGGATTGCCTTTTCTATAGCAAATTATTCAAAAAATAGTTTTTTTACTGTCGCAAATTTTAAATACGCCAGGGTTTGCCTTTTCTATAGTAAATTTTGCAAAAAATAATTTTTTACTGTGGCAAATTTTAATTACGCCAGGGATTGCCTTTTCTACAGTAAATTTTTCAAAAATTAATTGTTTACTGTCGCAAATTTTAATTACGCCAGGTATTGCCTTTTCTACAGTAAATTTTTCAAAAAATAATTTGTTAATGTCGCAAATTTTAATTACGCCAGGGATTGCCTTTTCTATAGTAAATTTTTCAAAATTAATTTTATACTGTCGCAAATTTTAATTGCGCCAGGGATTGCCTTTTCTATAGTAAATTTTTCACAAATTAATTTTTTACTGTCGCAAATTTTAAATACGCCAGGGATTGCCTTTTCTATAGTAAATTATTCAAAAACTAATTTTTTACTCTCGCAAATTTTAAATACGCCAGGGATTGCCTTTTCTTTAGTAAATTTTGCAAAAAATAATTTTTACTGTCGCAAATTTTAATTGCTCCAGTGATTGCCTTTTCTATAGTAAATTTTTCAAAATTTAATTTTATACTGTCGCAAATTTTAAATGCGCCAGGGATTGCCTTTTCTATAGTAAATTATTCAAAAAATAATTTTTAACTGTCGCAAATTTTAATTGCGCCAGGGATTGCCTTTTCTACAGTAAATTTTTCAAAAACTAATTTTTTACTGTCGCAAATTTTAATTACGCCAGGGATTGCCTTTTCTATAGTAAATTTTGCAAAAAATAATTTTTTACTGTCGGAAATTTTAATTGCGCCAGGGATTGCCTTTTCTATAGTAAATTTTTCAAAATTTAATTTTATACTGTCGCAAATTTTAAATACGCCAGGGATTGCCTTTTCTATAGTAAATTTTTCAAAATTTAATTTTATACTGTCGCAAATTTTAATTGCGCCAGGGATTGCCTTTTCTATAGTAAATTATTCAAAAACTAATTTTTTACTGTCGCAAATTTTAATTGCTCCAGGGATTGCCTTTTCTATAGTAAATTTTTCAAAAAATAATTTTTTACTGTCGCAAATTTTAATTGCGCCAGGGATTGCCTTTTCTATAGTAAATTTTTCAAAATTTAATTTTATACTGTCGCAAATTTTAATTTCGCCAGGGATTGCCTTTTCTATAGTAAATTTTTCAAAAACTAATTTTTTACTGTCGCAAATTTTAATTACGCCAGGGAATGCCTTTTCTATAGTAAATTTTTCAAAAACTAATTTTTTACTGTCGAAAATTTTAATTACGCCAGGGATTGCCTTTTCTATAGTAAATTATTCAAAAACTAATTTTTTACTATCGCAAATTTTAATTGCTCCAGGGATTGACTTTTCTATAGTAAATTTTTCAAAAACTAATTTTTTACTGTCGAAAATTTTAATTAGGCCAGGGATTGCCTTTTCTATAGCAAATTATTCAAAAAATAATTTTTTACTGTCGCAAATTTTAATTACGCCAGGGATTGCCTTTTCTATAGTAAATTATTCAAAAACTAATTTTTTACTGTCGCAAATTTTAATTGCTCCAGGGATTGCCTTTTTCTATAGTAAATTTTTCAAAAACTAATTTTTTACTGTCGAAAATTTTAATTACGCCAGGGATTGCCTTTTCTATAGTAAATTATTCAAAAACTAATTTTTTACTGTCGCAAATTTTAATTGCTCCAGGGATTGCCTTTTCTATAGTAAATTTTTCAAAAAATAATTTTCTACTGTCGAAAATTTTAATTTCGCCAGGGATTGCCTTTTCTATAGTAAATTTTTCAAAAACTAATTTTTTACTGTCGAAAATTTTAATTACGCCAGGGATTGCCTTTTCTATAGTAAATTATTCAAAAACTAATTTTTTACTATCGCAAATTTTAATTGCTCCAGGGATTGCCTTTTCTATAGTAAATTTTTCAAAAATTAATTTTTTACTGTCGCAAATTTTAAATACGCCAGGGATTGCCTTTTCTATAGTAAATTATTCAAAACATAATTTTTTACTGTCGCAAATTTTAATTACGCCAGGGATTGCCTTTTCTATAGTAAATTTTTCAAAATTTAATTTTATACTGTCGCAAATTTTAATTGCGGCAAGGATTGCCTTTTCTACAGTAAATTTTTCAAAAAATAATTTTTTACTGTCGCAAATTTAAATTACGCCGCAGATTGCCTTTTCTATAGTAAATTTTTCAAAAAATAATTTTCTACTGTCGCAAATTTTAATTGCGCCAGGGATTGCCTTTTCTACAGCAAATTTTTCAAAAAATAATTTTTTACTGTCGCAAATTTTAATTACGCCAGGGATTGCCTTTTCTATAGTAAATTATTCAAAAAATAATTTTTTACTGTCGCAAATTTTAAATACGCCAGGGATTGCCTTTTCTATAGTAAATTTTGCAAAAAATAATTTTTTACTGTCGCAAATTTTAATTGCGCCAGGGATTGCTTTTTCTATAGTAAATTTTTCAAAATTTAATTTTATACTGTCGCAAATTTTAATTACGCCAGGGATTGCCTTTTCTATAGTAAATTATTCAAAAATTAATTTTTTACTGTCGCAAATTTTAAATACGCCAGGGATTGCCTTTTCTATAGTAAATTTTGCAAAAAATAATTTTTTACTGTCGCAAATTTTAATTGCGCCAGGGATTGCTTTTTCTATAGTAAATTTTTCAAAATTTAATTTTATACTGTCGCAAATTTTAAATACGCCAGGGATTGCCTTTTCTATAGTAAATTATTCAAAAAATAATTTTTTTCTGTCACAAATTTTAATTGCGCCAGGGATTGCCTTTTCTACAGCAAATTTTTCAAAAAATAATTTTTTACTGTCGCAAATTTTAATTACGCCAGGGATTGCCTTTTCTATAGTAAATTATTCAAAAAATAATTTTTTACTGTCGCAAATTTTAAATACGCCAGGGATTGCCTTTTCTATAGTAAATTTTGCAAAAAATAATTTTTTACTGTCGCAAATTTTAATTGCGCCAGGGATTGCTTTTTCTATAGTAAATTTTTCAAAATTTAATTTTATACTGTCGCAAATTTTAAATACGCCAGGGATTGCCTTTTCTATAGTAAATTATTCAAAAAATAATTTTTTTCTGTCACAAATTTTAATTGCGCCAGGGATTGCCTTTTCTACAGTAAACTTTTCAAAAACTAATTTTTTACTGTCGCAAATTTTAATTACGCCAGGGATTGCCTTTAATATAGTAAATTTTGCAAAAAATAATTTTTTACTGTCGGAAATTTTAATTGCGCCAGGGATCGCCTTTTCTATAGTAAATTTTTCAAAATTTAATTTTATACTGTCGCAAATTTTAAATACGCCAGGGATTGCCTTTTCTATGGTAAATTATTCAAAAAATATTTTTTTACTGTCGCAAATTTTAAATACGCCAGGGATTGCCTTTTCTATAGTAAATTTTTCAAAATTTAATTTTATACTGTCGCAAATTTTAATTGCGCCAGGGATTGCCTTTTCTATAGTAAATTTTTCAAAAAATAATTTTTTACTGTCGCAAATTTTAAATACGCCAGGTATTGCCTTTTCTATAGTAAATTTTGCAAAAAATAATTTTTTACTGTCGCAAATTTTAATTGCGCCAGGGATTTGCTTTTCTATAGTAAATTTTTCAAAAACTAATTTTTTACTGTCGCAAATTTTAATTACGCCAGGGATTGCCTTTTCTATAGCAAATTATTCAAAAAATAATTTTTTACTGTCGCAAATTTTAAATACGCCAGGGTTTGCCTTTTCTATAGTAAATTTTGCAAAAAATAATTTTTTACTGTGGCAAATTTTAATTACGCCAGGGATTGCATTTTCTACAGTAAATTTTTCAAAAATTAATTGTTTACTGTCGCAAATTTTAATTACGCCAGGTATTGCCTTTTCTACAGTAAATTTTTCAAAAAATAATTTGTTAATGTCGCAAATTTTAATTACGCCAGGAATTGCCTTTTCTATAGTAAATTTTTCAAAATTAATTTTATACTGTCGCAAATTTTAATTGCGCCAGGGATTGCCTTTTCTATAGTAAATTTTTCACAAATTAATTTTTTACTGTCGCAAATTTTAAATACGCCAGGGATTGCCTTTTCTATAGTAAATTATTCAAAAACTAATTTTTTACTCTCGCAAATTTTAAATACGCCAGGGATTGCCTTTTCTTTAGTAAATTTTGCAAAAAATAATTTTTTACTGTCGCAAATTTTAATTGCGCCAGGGATTGCCTTTTCTATAGTAAATTTTTCAAAATTTAATTTTATACTGTCGCAAATTTTAAATGCGCCAGGGATTGCCTTTTCTATAGTAAATTATTCAAAAAATAATTTTTAACTGTCGCAAATTTTAATTGCGCCAGGGATTGCCTTTTCTACAGTAAATTTTTCAAAAACTAATTTTTTACTGTCGCAAATTTTAATTACGCCAGGGATTGCCTTTTCTATAGTAAATTTTGCAAAAAATAATTTTTTACTGTCGGAAATTTTAATTGCGCCAGGGATTGCCTTTTCTATAGTAAATTTTTCAAAATTTAATTTTATACTGTCGCAAATTTTAAATACGCCAGGGATTGCCTTTTCTATAGTAAATTTTTCAAAATTTAATTTTATACTGTCGCAAATTTTAATTCCGCCAGGGATTGCCTTTTCTATAGTAAATTATTCAAAAACTAATTTTTTACTGTCGCAAATTTTAATTGCTCCAGGGATTGCCATTTCTATAGTAAATTTTTCAAAAAATAATTTTTTACTGTCGCAAATTTTAATTGCGCCAGGGATTGCCTTTTCTATAGTAAATTTTTCAAGATTTAATTTTATACTGTCGCAAATTTTAATTTCGCCAGGGATTGCCTTTACTATAGTAAATTTTTCAAAAACTAATTTTTTACTGTCGCAAATTTTAATTACGCCAGGGAATGCCTTTTCTATAGTAAATTTTTCAAAAACTAATTTTTTACTGTCGAAAATTTTAATTACGCCAGGGATTGCCTTTTCTATAGTAAATTATTCAAAAACTAATTTTTTACTGTCGCAAATTTTAATTGCTCCAGGGATTGCCTTTTCTATAGTAAATTTTTCAAAAACTAATTTTTTACTGTCGAAAATTTTAATTAGGCCAGGGATTGCCTTTTCTATAGTAAATTATTCAAAAAATAATTTTTTACTGTCGCAAATTTTAATTACGCCAGGGATTGCCTTTTCTATAGTAAATTTTTCACAAATAAATTTTTTACTGTCGCAAATTTTAAATACGCCAGGGATTGCCTTTTCTATAGTAAATTTTTCAAAAATTAATTTTTTACTGTCGCAAATTTTAAATACGCCAGGTATTGTCTTTTCTATAGTAAATTTTTCAAAAATTAATTTTTTACTGTCGCAAATTTTAAATACGCCAGGGATTGCCTTTTCTATAGTAAATTATTCAAAAAATAATTTTTTACTGTCGCAAATTTTAATTACGCCAGGGATTGCCTTTTCTATAGTAAATTTTTCAAAATTTAATTTTATACTGTCGCAAATTTTAATTGCGGCAGGGATTGCCTTTTCTACAGTAAATTTTTCAAAAAATAATTTTTTACTGTCGCAAATTTAAATTACGCCGCAGATTGCCTTTTCTATAGTAAATTTTTCAAAAAATAATTTTCTACTGTCGCAAATTTTAATTTCGCCAGGGATTGCCTTTTCTACAGTAAATTTTTCAAAAAATAATTTTTTACTGTCGCAAATTTTAATTACGCCAGGGATTGCCTTTTCTATAGTAAATTATTCAAAAAATAATTTTTTACTGTCGCAAATTTTAAATACGCCAGGGATTGCCTTTTCTATAGTAAATTTTGCAAAAAATAATTTTTTACTGTCGCAAATTTTAATTGCGCCAGGGATTGCTTTTTCTATAGCAAATTTTTCAAAATTTAATTTTATACTGTCGCAAATTTTAAATACGCCAGGGATTGCCTTTTCTATAGTAAATTATTCAAAAAATAATTTTTTTCTGTCACAAATTTTAATTGCGCCAGGGATTGCCTTTTCTACAGTAAACTTTTCAAAAACTAATTTTTTACTGTCGCAAATTTTAATTACGCCAGGGATTGCCTTTAATATAGTAAATTTTGCAAAAAATAATTTTTTACTGTCGGAAATTTTAATTGCGCCAGGGATTGCCTTTTCTATAGTAAATTTTTCAAAATTTAATTTTATACTGTCGCAAATTTTAAATACGCCAGGGATTGCCTTTTCTATGGTAAATTATTCAAAAAATAATTTTTTACTGTCGCAAATTTTAAATACGCCAGGGATTGCCTTTTCTATAGTAAATTTTTCAAAATTTAATTTTATACTGTCGCAAATTTTAATTGCGCCAGGGATTGCCTTTTCTATAGTAAATTTTTCAAAAAATAATTTTTTACTGTCGCAAATTTTAAATACGCCAGGTATTGCCTTTTCTATAGTAAATTTTGCAAAAAATAATTTTTTACTGTCGCAAATTTTAATTGCGCCAGGGATTTGCTTTTCTATAGTAGATTTTTCAAAAACTAATTTTTTACTGTCGCAAATTTTAATTACGCCAGGGATTGCCTTTTCTATAGCAAATTATTCAAAAAATAATTTGCCTTTTCTATAGTAAATTTTTCAAAATTTCGTTTTATACTGTCGCAAATTTTAAATGCGCCAGGGATTGCCTTTTCTATAGTAAATTATTCAAAAAATAATTTTTAACTAATTTTTTACTGTCGCAAATTTTAATTGCTCCAGGGATTGCCTTTTCTATAGTAAATTTTTCAAAAACTAATTTTTTACTGTCGAAAATTTTAATTAGGCCAGGGATTGCCTTTTCTATAGTAAATTATTCAAAAAATAATTTTTTACTGTCGCAAATTTTAATTACGCCAGGGATTGCCTTTTCTATAGTAAATTTTTCACAAATAAATTTTTTACTGTCGCAAATTTTAAATACGCCAGGGATTGCCTTTTCTATAGTAAATTTTTCAAAAATTAATTTTTTACTGTCGCAAATTTTAAATACGCCAGGTATTGTCTTTTCTACAGTAAATTTTCCAAAAAATAATTTTTTACTGTCGCAAATTTAAATTACGCCGCAGATTGCTTTTTCTATAGTAAATTTTTCAAAAAATAATTTTCTACTGTCGCAAATTTTAATTTCGCCAGGGATTGCCTTTTCTACAGTAAATTTTTCAAAAAATAATTTTTTACTGTCGCAAATTTTAATTACGCCAGGGATTGCCTTTTCTATAGTAAATTATTCAAAAAATAATTTTTTACTGTCGCAAATTTTAAATACGCCAGGGATTGCCTTTTCTATAGTAAATTTTGCAAAAAATAATTTTTTACTGTCGCAAATTTTAATTGCGCCAGGGATTGCTTTTTCTATAGCAAATTTTTCAAAATTTAATTTTATACTGTCGCAAATTTTAAATACGCCAGGGATTGCCTTTTCTATAGTAAATTATTCAAAAAATAATTTTTTTCTGTCACAAATTTTAATTGCGCCAGGGATTGCCTTTTCTACAGTAAATTTTTCAAAAACTAATTTTTTACTGTCGCAAATTTTAATTACGCCAGGGATTGCCTTTTCTATAGTAAATTTTGCAAAAAATAATTTTTTACTGTCGGAAATTTTAATTGCGCCAGGGATTGCCTTTTCTATAGTAAATTTTTCAAAATTTAATTTTATACTGTCGCAAATTTTAAATACGCCAGGGATTGCCTTTTCTATAGTAAATTTTTCAAAATTTAATTTTATACTGTCGCAAATTTTAATTCCGCCAGGGATTGCCTTTTCTATAGTAAATTATTCAAAAACTAATTTTTTACTGTCGCAAATTTTAATTGCTCCAGGGATTGCCTTTTCTATAGTAAATTTTTCAAAAAATAATTTTTTACTGTCGCAAATTTTAATTGCGCCAGGGATTGCCTTTTCTATAGTAAATTTTTCAAGATTTAATTTTATACTGTCGCAAATTTTAATTTCGCCAGGGATTGCCTTTTCTATAGTAAATTTTTCAAAAACTAATTTTTTACTGTCGCAAATTTTAATTACGCCAGGGAATGCCTTTTCTATAGTAAATTTTTCAAAAACTAATTTTTTACTGTCAAAAATTTTAATTACGCCAGGGATTGCCTTTTCTATAGTAAATTATTCAAAAACTAATTTTTTACTGTCGCAAATTTTAATTGCTCCAGGGATTGCCTTTTCTATAGTAAATTTTTCAAAAACTAATTTTTTACTGTCGAAAATTTTAATTAGGCCAGGGATTGCCTTTTCTATAGTAAATTATTCAAAAAATAATTTTTTACTGTCGCAAATTTTAATTACGCCAGGGATTGCCTTTTCTATAGTAAATTTTTCACAAATAAATTTTTTACTGTCGCAAATTTTAAATACGCCAGGGATTGCCTTTTCTATAGTAAATTTTTCAAAAATTAATTTTTTACTGTCGCAAATTTTAAATACGCCAGGTATTGTCTTTTCTATAGTAAATTTTTCAAAAATTAATTTTTTACTGTCGCAAATTTTAAATACGCCAGGGATTGCCTTTTCTATAGTAAATTATTCAAAAAATAATTTTTTACTGTCGCAAATTTTAATTACGCCAGGGATTGCCTTTTCTATAGTAAATTTTTCAAAATTTAATTTTATACTGTCGCAAATTTTAATTGCGGCAGGGATTGCCTTTTCTACAGTAAATTTTTCAAAAAATAATTTTTTACTGTCGCAAATTTAAATTACGCCGCAGATTGCCTTTTCTATAGTAAATTTTTCAAAAAATAATTTTCTACTGTCGCAAATTTTAATTTCGCCAGGGATTGCCTTTTCTACAGTAAATTTTTCAAAAAATAATTTTTTACTGTCGCAAATTTTAATTACGCCAGGGATTGCCTTTTCTATAGTAAATTATTCAAAAAATAATTTTTTACTGTCGCAAATTTTAAATACGCCAGGGATTGCCTTTCTATAGTAAATTTTGCAAAAAATAATTTTTTACTGTCGCAAATTTTAATTGCGCCAGGGATTGCTTTTTCTATAGCAAATTTTTCAAAATTTAATTTTATACTGTCGCAAATTTTAAATACGCCAGGGATTGCCTTTTCTATAGTAAATTATTCAAAAAATAATTTTTTTCTGTCACAAATTTTAATTGCGCCAGGGATTGCCTTTTCTACAGTAAACTTTTCAAAAACTAATTTTTTACTGTCGCAAATTTTAATTACGCCAGGGATTGCCTTTAATATAGTAAATTTTGCAAAAAATAATTTTTTACTGTCGGAAATTTTAATTGCGCCAGGGATTGCCTTTTCTATAGTAAATTTTTCAAAATTTAATTTTATACTGTCGCAAATTTTAAATACGCCAGGGATTGCCTTTTCTATGGTAAATTATTCAAAAAAGTAATTTTTACTGTCGCAAATTTTAAATACGCCAGGGATTGCCTTTTCTATAGTAAATATTTCAAAATTTAATTTTATACTGTCGCAAATTTTAATTGCGCCAGGGATTGCCTTTTCTATAGTAAATTTTTCAAAAAATAATTTTTTACTGTCGCAAATTTTAAATACGCCAGGTATTGCCTTTTCTATAGTAAATTTTGCAAAAAATAATTTTTTACTGTCACAAATTTTAATTGCGCCAGGGATTTGCTTTTCTATAGTAGATTTTTCAAAAACTAATTTTTTACTGTCGCAAATTTTAATTACGCCAGGGATTGCCTTTTCTATAGCAAATTATTCAAAAAATAATTTGCCTTTTCTATAGTAAATTTTTCAAAATTTAGTTTTATACTGTCGCAAATTTTAAATGCGCCAGGGATTGCCTTTTCTATAGTAAATTATTCAAAAAATAATTTTTAACTAATTTTTTACTGTCGCAAATTTTAATTGCTCCAGGGATTGCCTTTTCTATAGTAAATTTTTCAAAAACTAATTTTTTACTGTCGAAAATTTTAATTAGGCCAGGGATTGCCTTTTCTATAGTAAATTATTCAAAAAATAATTTTTTACTGTCGCAAATTTTAATTACGCCAGGGATTGCCTTTTCTATAGTAAATTTTTCACAAATAAATTTTTTACTGTCGCAAATTTTAAATACGCCAGGGATTGCCTTTTCTATAGTAAATTTTTCAAAAATTAATTTTTTACTGTCGCAAATTTTAAATACGCCAGGTATTGTCTTTTCTACAGTAAATTTTTCAAAAATAATTTTTTACTGTCGCAAATTTAAATTACGCCGCAGATTGCCTTTTCTATAGTAAATTTTTCAAAAATAATTTTCTACTGTCGCAAATTTTAATTTCGCCAGGGATTGCCTTTTCTACAGTAAATTTTTCAAAAAATAATTTTTTACTGTCGCAAATTTTAATTACGCCAGGGATTGCCTTTTCTATAGTAAATTATTCAAAAAATAATTTTTTACTGTCGCAAATTTTAAATACGCCAGGGATTGCCTTTTCTATAGTAAATTTTGCAAAAAATAATTTTTTACTGTCGCAAATTTTAATTGCGCCAGGGATTGCTTTTTCTATAGCAAATTTTTCAAAATTTAATTTTATACTGTCGCAAATTTTAAATACGCCAGGGATTGCCTTTTCTATAGTAAATTATTCAAAAAATAATTTTTTTCTGTCACAAATTTTAATTGCGCCAGGGATTGCCTTTTCTACAGTAAACTTTTCAAAAACTAATTTTTTACTGTCGCAAATTTTAATTACGCCAGGGATTGCCTTTAATATTGTAAATTTTGCAAAAAATAATTTTTTACTGTCGGAAATTTAATTGCGCCAGGGATTGCCTTTTCTATAGTAAATTTTTCAAAATTTAATTTTATACTGTCGCAAATTTTAAATACGCCAGGGATTGCCTTTTCTATGGTAAATTATTCAAAAAATAATTTTTTACTGTCGCAAATTTTAAATACGCCAGGGATTGCCTTTTCTATAGTAAATTTTTCAAAATTTAATTTTATATTGTCGCAAATTTTAATTGCGCCAGGGATTGCATTTTCTATAGTAAATTTTTCAAAAAATAATTTTTTACTGTCGCAAATTTTAAATACGCCAGGTATTGCCTTTTCTATAGTAAATTTTGCAAAAAATAATTTTTTACTGTCGCAAATTTTAATTGCGCCAGGGATTTGCTTTTCTATAGTAAATTTTTCAAAAACTAATTCTTTACTGTCGCAAATTTTAATTACGCCAGGGATTGCCTTTTCTATAGCAAATTATTCAAAAAATAATTTTTTACTGTCGCAAATTTTAAATACGCCAGGGTTTGCCTTTTCTATAGTAAATTTTGCAAAAAATAATTTTTTACTGTGGCAAATTTTAATTACGCCAGGGATTGCCTTTTCTACAGTAAATTTTTCAAAAATTAATTGTTTACTGTCGCAAATTTTAATTGCGCCAGGTATTGCCTTTTCTATAGTAAATTTTTCAAAAATAATTTTTTACTGTCGCAAATTTTAAATACGACAGGTATTGCCTTTTCTATTGTAAATTTTGCAAAAAATAATTTTTTACTGTCGCAAATTTTAATTGCGCCAAGTATTGCCTTTTCTATAGTAAATTTTTCAAAATTTAATTTTATACTGTCGCAAATTTTAAATACGCCAGGGATTGCCTTTTCTATAGTAAATTTTTCAAAAATTAATTGTTTACTGTCGCAAATTTTAATTACGCCAGGTATTGCCTTTTCTATAGTAAATTTTTCACAAATTAATTTTTTACTGTCGCAAATTTTAATTACGCCAGGGATTGCCTTTTCTATAGTAAATTATTCAAAAACTAATTTTTTACTCTCGCAAATTTTAAATACGCCAGGGATTGCCTTTTCTTTAGTAAATTTTGCAAAAAATAATTTTTTACTGTCGCAAATTTTAATTGCGCCAGGGATTGCCTTTTCTATAGTAAATTTTTCAAAATTTAGTTTTATACTGTCGCAAATTTTAAATGCGCCAGGGATTGCCTTTTCTATAGTAAATTATTCAAAAAAGAATTTTTAACTGTCGCAAATTTTAATTGCGCCAGGGATTGCCTTTTCTACAGTAAATTTTTTAAAAACTAATTTTTTTCTGTCGCAAATTTTAATTACGCCAGGGATTGCCTTTTCTATAGTAAATTTTGCAAAAAATAATTTTTTACTGTCGGAAATTTTAATTGCGCCAGGGATTGCCTTTTCTATAGTAAATTTTTCAAAATTTAATTTTATACTGTCGCAAATTTTAAATACGCCAGGGATTGCCTTTTCTATAGTAAATTTTTCAAAATTTAATTTTATACTGTCGCAAATTTTAATTGCGCCAGGGATTGCCTTTTATATAGTAAATTTTTCAAAAAATAATTTTTTACTGTCGCAAATTTTAATTGCGCCAGGTATTGCCTTTTCTATAGTAAATTTTTCAAAAAATAATTTTTTACTGTCGCAAATTTTAAATACGACAGGTATTGCCTTTTCTATAGTAAATTTTGCAAAAAATAATTTTTTACTGTCTCAAATTTTAATTGCGCCAAGTATTGCCTTTTCTATAGTAAATTTTTCAAAATTTAATTTTATACTGTCGCAAATTTTAAATACGCCAGGGATTGCCTTTTCTATAGTAAATTATTCAAAAAATAATTTTTTACTGTCGCAAATTTTAATTGCGTCAGGCATTGCCTTTTCTACAGTAAATTTTTCAAAAACTAATTTTTTACTGTCGCAAATTTTAATTACGCCAGGGATTGCATTTAATATAGTAAATTTTGCAAAAAATAATTTTTTACTGTCGGAAATTTTAATTGCGCCAGGGATTGCCTTTTCTATAGTAAATTTTTCAAAATTTAATTTTATACTGTCGCAAATTTTAAATACGCCAGGGATTGCCTTTTCTATGGTAAATTATTCAAAAAATAATTTTTTACTGTCGCAAATTTTAAATACGCCAGGGATTGCCTTTTCTATAGTAAATTTTTCAAAATTTAATTTTATACTGTCGCAAATTTTAATTGCGCCAGGGATTGCCTTTTATATAGTAAATTTTTCAAAAAATAATTTTTTACTGTCGCAAATTTTAAATACGCCAGGTATTGCCTTTTCTATAGTAAATTTTGCAAAAAATAATTTTTTACTGTCGCATATTTTAATTGCGCCAGGGATTGCTTTTCTATAGTAAATTTTTCAGAAACTAATTTTTTACTGTCGCAAATTTTAATTACGCCAGGGATTGCCTTTTCTATAGTAAATTATTCAAAAAATAATTTTTTACTGTCGCAAATTTTAAATACGCCAGGTATTGCCTTTTCTATAGTAAATTCTGCAAAAAATAATTTTTTACTGTCGCAAATTTTAATTACGCCAGGGATTGCCTTTTCTACAGTAAATTTTTCAAAAATTAATTTTTTACTGTCGCGAATTTTAATTACGCCAGGTATTGCCTTTTCTACAGTAAATTTTTCAAAAAATAATTTGTTACTGTCGCAAATTTTAATTGCGCCAGGGATTGCCTTTTCTACAGTAAATTTTTCAAAAAATAATTTTATACTGTCGCAAATTTTAATTACGCCAGGGATTGCCTTTTCTATAGTAAATTTTTCAAATTTAATTTTATACTGCCGCAAATTTTAATTGCGCCAGGGATTGCATTTTATATAGTAAATTTTTCACAAATTAATTTTTTACTGTCGCAAATTTTAAATACGCCAGGGTTTGCCTTTTCTATAGTAAATTATTCAAAAACTAAGTTTTTACTGTCGCATATTTTAAATACGCCAGGGATTGCCTTTTCTATAGTAAATTATGCAAAAAATAATTTTTTACTGTCGCAAATTTTAATTGCGCCAGGGATTGCCTTTTCTATAGTAAATTTTTCAAAATTTAATTTTATACTGTCGCAAATTTTAAATACGCCAGGGATTGCCTTTTCTATAGTAAATTATTCAAAGAATAATTTTTTACTGTCGCAAATTTTAATTGCGCCAGGGATTGCCTTTTCTACAGTAAATTTTTCAAAAACTAATTTTTTACTGTCGCAAATTTTAATTACGCCAGGGATTGCCTTTTCTTTAGTAAATTATTCAAAAAATAATTTTTTACTGTCGCAAATTTTAATTGCGCCAGGGATTGCCTTTTCTATAGTAAATTTTGCAAAAAATAATTTTTTACTGTCGCAAATTTTAATTGCGCCAGGGATTGCCTTTTCTATAGTAAATTTTTCAAAAACTAATTTTTTGCTGTCGCATATTTTAATTACGCCAAGAATTGCCTTTTCTATAGTAAATTTTACAAAAAATAATTTTTTACTGTCGCAAATTTTAATTGCGCCAGGGATTGCCTTTCCTATAGTAAATTTTTCAAAATTTAATTTTATACTGTCGCAAATTTTAAATACGCCAGGGATTGCCTTTTCTATAGTAAATTATTCAAAAAATAATTTTTTACTGTCGCAAATTTTAATTGCGCCAGGGATTGCCTTTTCTATAGTAAATTTTGCAAAAAATAATTTTTTACTGTCGCAAATTTTAATTGCGCCAGGGATTGCCTTTTCTATAGTAAATTTTTCAAAATTTAATTTGATACTGTCGCAAATTTTAAATACGCCAGGGATTGCCTTTTCTATAGTAAATTATTCAAAAAATAATTTTTTTTGTCGCAAATTTTAATTGCGCCAGGGATTGCCTTTTCTACAGTAAATTTTTCAAAATTTAATTTTATACTGTCGGAAATTTTAAATACGCCAGGGATTGTCTTTTCTATAGTAAATTATTCAAAAAATAATTTTTTTTTTGTCGCAAATTTTAATTGCGCCAGGGATTGCCTTTTCTACAGTAAATTTTTCAAAAACTAATTTTTTACTGTCTTAAATTTTAACTACGCCAGGGATTGCCTTTTCTATAGTAAATTTTACAAAAAATAATTTTTTACTGTCGCAAATTTTAATTGCGCCAGGGATTGCCTTTCCTATAGTAAATTTTTCAAAATTTAATTTTATACTGTCGCAAATTTTAAATACGCCAGGGATTGCCTTTTCTATAGTAAATTTTTCAAAATTTAATTTGATACTGTCGCAAATTTTAAATACGCCAGGGATTGCCTTTTCTATAGTAAATTATTCAAAAAATAATTTTTTTTTGTCGCAAATTTTAATTGCGCCAGGGATTGCCTTTTCTACAGTAAATTTTTCAAAAAATAATTTTTTACTGTCGCAAATTTTAATTGCGCCAGGGATTGCCTTTTCTATAGTAAATTTTGCAAAAAATAATTTTTTACTGTCGCAAATTTTAATTGCGCCAGGGATTGCCTTTTCTATAGTAAATTTTTCAAAATTTAATTTGATACAGTCGCAAATTTCAAATACGCCAGGGATTGCCTTTTCTATAGTAAATTATTCAAAAAATAATTTTTTTTTGTCGCAAATTTTAATTGCGCCAGGGATTGCCTTTTCTACAGTAAATTATTCAAAATTGAATTTTATACTGTCGGAAATTTTAAATACGCCAGGGATTGCCTTTTCTATAGTAAATTATTCAAAAAATAATTTTTTTTTGTCGCAAATTTTAATTGCGCCAGGGATTGCCTTTTCTACAGTAAATTTTTCAAAAACTAATTTTTTACTGTCGTAAATTTTAATTACGCCAGGGATTGCCTTTTCTATAGTAAATTTTACAAAAAATAATTTTTTACTGTCGCAAATTTTAATTGCGCCAGGGATTGCCTTTTCTATTGTAAATTTTACAAAAAATAATTTTTTACTGTCGCAAATTTTAATTGCGCCAGGGATAGCCTTTCCTATAGTAAATTTTTCAAAATTTAATTTTATACTGTCGCAAATTTTAAATACGCCAGAGATTGCCTTTTCTATAGTAAATTATTCAAAAAATAATTTTTTACTGTCGCAAATTTTAATTGCGCCAGGGATTGCCTTTTCTATAGTAAATTTTACAAAAAATAATTTTTTACTGTCGCAAATTTTAATTGCGCCAGGGATTGCCTTTCCTATAGTAAATTTTTCAAAATTTAATTTTATACTGCGGCAAATTTTAAATACGCCAGGGATTCCTTTTCTATAGTAAATTATTAAAAAATAATTTTTTTTGTCGCAAATTTTAATTGCGCCAGGGATTGCCTTTTCTACAGTAAATTTTTCAAAAACTAATTTTTTACTGTCGCAAATTTTAATTGCGCCAGGGATTGCCTTTTCTATAGTAAATTTTACAAAAAATAATTTTTTACTGTCGCAAATTTTAATTGCGCCAGGGATTGCCTTTCCTATAGTAAATTTTTCAAAATTTAATTTTATACTGTCGCAAATTTTAAATACGCCAGGGATTGCCTTTTCTATAGTAAATTATTCAAAAAATAATTTTTTACTGTCGCAAATTTTAATTGTGCCAAGGATTGCCTTTTCTACAGTAAATTTTTCAAAAACTAATTTTTTACTGTCGCAAATTTTAATTACGCCAGGGATTGCCTTTAATATAGTAAATTTTGCAAAAAATAATTTTTTACTGTCGGAAATTTTAATTGCGCCAGGGAATGCCTTTTCTATAGTAAATTTTTCAAAATTTAATTTTATACTGTCGCAAATTTTAAATACGCCAGGGATTGACTTTTCTATGGTAAATTATTCAAAAAATAATTTTTTACTGTCGCAAATTTTAAATACGCCAGGGATTTTTTTTTCTATAGTAAATTTTTCAAAATTTAATTTTATACTGTCGCAAATTTTAATTGCGCCAGGGATTGCCTTTTCTATAGTAAATTTTTCAAAAAATAATTTTTTACTGTCGCAAATTTTAAATACGCCAGGTATTGCCTTTTCTATAGTAAATTTTGCAAAAAATAATTTTTTACTGTCGCAAATTTTAATTGCGCCAGGGATTGCTTTTCTATAGTAAATTTTTCAAAACTAATTTTTTACTGTCGCAAATTTTAATTACGCCAGGGATTGCCTTTTCTATAGTAAATTATTCAAAAAATAATTTTTTACTGTCGCAAATTTTAAATACGCCAGGGATTTCCTTTTCTATAGCAAATTTTGCAAAAAATAATTTTTTACTGTCGCAAATTTTAATTACGCCAGGGATTGCCTTTTCTACAGTAAATTTTTCAAAAATTAATTTTTTACTGTCGCAAGTTTTAATTGCGCCAGGGATTGCCTTTTCTATAGTAAATTTTTCAAAAAATAATTTTCTACTGTCGCAAATTTTAATTACGCCAGGGATTGCATTTCGATAGTAAATTATTCAAAAAATAATTTTTTACTGTCGCAAATAGTAACTGCGCCAGGGATTACCTTTTCTATAGTAAATTTTTCAAAAAATAATTTTTTACTGTCGCAAATTCTAATTGCGCCAGGGATTGCCTTTTCTATAGTAAATTTTTCACAAATTAATTTTTTACTGTCGCAAATTTTAAATACGCCAGGGATTGCTTTTTCTATAGTAAATTTTTCAAAAATTAATTTTTTACTGTCGCAAATTTTAAATACGCCAGGGATTACCTTTTCTATCGTAAATTATTAAAAAAATAATTTTTTACTGTCGCAAATTTTAATTGCGCCAGGGATTGCCTTTTCTACAGTAAATTTTTCAAAAAATAATTTTTTACTGTCGCAAATTTTAATTGCGCCAGGGATTGCCTTTTCTATAGTAAATTTTTCAAAAAATAATTTTCTAGTGTCGCAAATTTTAATTGCGCCAGGGATTGCCTTTTCTACAGTAAATTTTTCAAAAAATAATTTTTTATTGTCGCAAATTTTAATTACGCCAGGGATTGCCACTTCTATAGTAAATTATTCAAAAAATAATTTTCTATTGTCGCAAATTTTAATTGCGCCAGGGATTGCCTTTTCTACAGTAAATTTTACAAAAAAAAAATTTTTACTGTCGCAAATTTTAATTGCGCCAGGGATTGCCTTTTCTACAGTAAATTTTACAAAAAATAATTTTATACTGTTGCAAATTTTAATTACGCCAGGGATTGCCTTTTCTACAGTAAATTTTACAAAAAATAATTTTTTACTGTCGCAAATTTTAATTACGCCAAGGATTGCCTTTTCAATAGTAAATTATTCAAAAAATAATTTTTTATTGTCGCAAATTTTAAATACGCCAGGGATATACTTTTCTATAGTAAATTTTTCAAAAAATAATTTTTTACTGTCGCAAATTTTAATTGCGCCAGGGATTGCCTTTTCTACAGTAAATTTTTCAAAAAATAATTTTTTACTGTCGCAAATTTTAAATACGCCAGGGATTGCCTTTTTAATAGTAAATTTTGCAAAAAATAATTTTCTACTGTCGCAAATTTTAATTGCGCCAGGGATTGCCTTTTCTACAGTAAATTTTTCAAAAAATAATTTGCTACTGTCGCAAATTTTAATTGCGCCAGGGATTGCCTTTTCTACAGTAAATTTTTAAAAAAATAATTTTTTACTGTCGCAAATTTTAATTGCGCCAGGGATTGCCTTTTTTATAGTAAATTTTTCAAAAAATAATTTTATACTGTCGCAAATTTTAATTGCGCCAAGGATTGCCTTTTCTATAGTAAATTTTTCACAAATTAATTTTTACTGTCGCAAATTTTAAATAAGCCAGGGATTGCCTTTCTATAGTAAATTTTTCAAAAATTAATTTTCTACTGTCGCAAATTTTAAATCCGCCATGGATTGCCTTTTCTATGGTAAATTGTTCAAAAAATAATTTTTTACTGTCGCAAATTTTAAATACGCCAGGGATTGCCGTTTCTATAGTAAATTTTTCAAAATTTAATTTTATACTGTCGCAAATTTTAATTGCGCCAGGGATTGCCTTTTCTATAGTAAATTTTTCAAAAAATAATTTTTTACTGTCGCAAATTTTAAATACGCCAGGTATTGCCTTTTCTATAGTAAATTTTGCAAAAAATAATTTTTTACTGTCGCAAATTTTAATTGCGCCAGGGATTGCTTTTCTATAGCAAATTTTTCAAAAACTAATTTTTTACTGTCGCAAATTTTAATTACGCCAGGGATTGCCTTTTCTATAGTAAATTATTCAAAAAATAATTTTTTACTGTCGCAAATTTTAAATACGCCAGGGATTGCCTTTTCTATAGCAAATTTTGCAAAAAATAATTTTTTACTGTCTCAAATTTTAATTACGCCAGGGATTGCCTTTTCTACAGTAAATTTTTCAAAAATTAATTTTTTACTGTCGCAAATTTTAATTGCGCCAGGGATTGCCTTTTCTATAGTAAATTTTTCAAAAAATAATTTTCTACTGTCGCAAATTTTAATTAAGCCAGGGATTGCATTTCGATAGTAAATTATTCAAAAAATAATTTTTTACTGTCGCAAATTTTAATTGCGCCAGGGATTGCCTTTTCTATAGTAAATTATTCAAAAAATAATTTTTTACTGTCGCAAATTTTAATTACGCCAGGGATTGCCTTTACTATAGTAAATTATTCAAAAAATTATTTTTTACTGTCGCAAATTTTAATTACGCCAGGGATTGCCTTTTCTATAGTAAATTTTTCAAAAAATAAATTTTTACTGTCGCAAATTTTAATTACGCCAGTGATTGCCTTTTCTACAGTAAATTTTTCAAAAGATAATTTTCTACTGTCGCAAATTTTAATTGCGCCAGGGATTGCCTTTTCTGCAGTAAATTTTTCAAAAAATAATTTTTTACTGTCGCAAATTTTAATTACGCCAGGGATTGCCTTTTCTATAGTAAATTATTCAAAAAATAATTTTTTACTGTCGCAAATAGTAACTGCGCCAGGGATTACCTTTTCTATAGTAAATTTTTCAAAAAATAATTTTTTACTGTCGCAAATTCTAATTGCGCCAGGGATTGCCTTCTCTATAGTAAATTTTTCACAAATTAATTTTTTACTGTCGCAAATTTTAAATACGCCAGGGATTGCCATTTCTATAGTAAATTTTTCAAAAATTAATTTTTTACTGTCGCAAATTTTAAATACGCCAGGGATTACCTTTTCTATCGTAAATTATTAAAAAAATAATTTTTTACTGTC
This sequence comes from Dioctria linearis, assembly GCA_963930735.1. NCBI lineage: Eukaryota > Metazoa > Arthropoda > Insecta > Diptera > Asilidae > Dioctria > Dioctria linearis. The sequence continues at coordinate 141,429 of CAWVNZ010000218.1, forward strand.
GCAAATAGTAACTGCGCCAGGGATTGCCTTTTCTATAGTAAATTTTTCAAAAAATAATTTTTTATTGTCGCAAATTTTAATTACGCCAGTGATTGCCTTTTCTACAGTAAATTTTTCAAAAGATAATTTTCTACTGTCGCAAATTTTAATTGCGCCAGGGATTGCCTTTTCTGCAGTAAATTTTTCAAAAAATAATTTTTTACTGTCGCAAATTTTAATTACGCCAGGGATTGCCTTTTCTATAGTAAATTATTCAAAAAATAATTTTTTACTGTCGCAAATAGTAGCTGCGCCAGGGATTACCTTTTCTACAGTAAATGTTTCAAAAAATAATTTTTTACTGCCGCAAATTTTAATTGCGCCAGGGATTGCCTTTTCTATAGTAAATTTTTCAAAAAATAATTTTCTACTGTCGCAAATTTTAATTGCGCCAGGGATTGCCTTTTCTACAGTAAATTTTTCAAAAAATAATTTTCTATTGTCGCAAATTTTAATTGCGCCAGGGATTGCCTTTTCTATAGTAAATTTTTCAAAAAAAAAATTTTTTACTGTCGCAAATTTTAATTGCGCCAGGGATTGCCTTTTCTACAGTAAATTTTACAAAAAATAATTTTATACTGTTGCAAATTTTAATTACGCCAGGGATTGCCTTTTCTACAGTAAATTTTACAAAAAATAATTTTTTACTGTCGCAAATTTTAATTACGCCAGGGATTGCCTTTTCAATAGTAAATTATTCAAAAAATAATTTTTTACTGTCGCAAATTTTAAATACGCCAGGGATTGACTTTTCTATAGTAAATTTTTCAAAAAATAATTTTTTACTGTCGCAAATTTTAATTGCGCCAGGGATTGCCTTTTCTACAGTAAATTTTTCAAAAAATAATTTTTTACTGTCGCAAATTTTAAATACGCCAGGGATTGCCTTTTCTATAGTAAATTTTTCAAAAAATAATTTTTTACTGTGGCAAATTTTAATTGCGCCATGGATTGCCTTTTATATAGTAAATTTTTCAAAAATTAATTTTTTACTGTCGCAAATTTTAAATCCGCCAGGGATTGCCATTTCTATAGTAAATTATTCAAAATATAATTTTTTACTGTCGGAAATTTTAATTGCGCCAGGGATTGCCTTTTCTATAGTAAATTATACAAAAATTAATTTTTTACTGTCGCAAATTTTAATTACGGCAGGGATTGCCTTTTCTATAGTAAATTATTCAAAAAATAATTGTTTACTGTCGCAAGTTTTAATTGCGCCAGGGATTGCATTTTATATAGTAAATTTTTCAAAATTTAATTTTATACTGTCGCAAATTTTATATACGCCAGGGATTGCCTTTTCTATAGTAAATTTTTCACAAATTAATTTTTTGCTGTCGCAAATTTTAATTTCGCCAGGGATTGCCTTTTCTATAGTAAATTTTTCAAAAAATAATTTTTTACTGTCGCAAATTTTAAATTCGCCAGGGATTGCCAATTCTATAGTCAATTATTCAAAAAATAATTTTTTACTGTCGCAAATTTTAATTACGCCAGGGATTGCCTTTTCTATAGTAAATTATTCAATAAATAGTTTTTTACTGTCGCATATTTTAAATACGCCAAGGATTGCCTTTTCTATAGTAAATTATTCAAAAAATAATTTTTTACTGTCGCAAATTTTAATTACGCCAGGGATTGCCTTTTCTATAGTAAATTATTCAAAAATTAATTTTTTACTGTCGCAAATTTTAATTACGGCAGGGATTGCCTTTTTTATAGTAAATTATTCAAAAAATAATTTTTTACTGTCGCAAGTTTTAATTGCGCCAGGGATTGCCTTTTCTATAGTAAATTTTTCAAAAAATAATTTTATACTGTCGCAAATTTTAATTGCGCCAGGGATTGCCTTTTCTATAGTAAATTTTTCACAAATTAATTTTTTTCTGTCGCAAATTTTAAATACGCCTTTTCTATAGTAAATTTTTCAAAAAATAATTTTTTACTGTCGCAAATTTTAATTGCGCCAGGGATTGACTTTTTATAGTAAATTTTTCAAAAATTAATTTTTTACTGTCGCAAATTTTAAATCCGCCAGGGATTGCCTTTTGTATAGTAAATTATTCAAAAAATAATTTTTTACTGTCGGAAATTTTAATTGCGCCAGGGATTGCCTTTTCTATAGTAAATTTTTCAAAAATTAATTTTCTACTGTCGCGAATTTTAAATCCGCCATGGATTGCCTTTCTATAGTAAATTTTTCAAAAAATAATTTTTTACTGTCGCAAATTTTACTTACGCCAGGGATTGCCTTTTCTATAGTAAATTTTTCAAAATTTAATTTTATACTGTCGCAAATTTTAAATACGCCAGGGACTGCCTTTTCTATAGTAAATTTTTCACAAATTAATTTTTTGCTGACGCAAATTTTAATTTCGCCTTTTCTATAGTAAATTTTTCAAAAAATAATTTTTTACTGTCGCAAATTTTAATTACGCCAGGGATTTCCTTTTCTATAGTAAATTTTTCAAAAAATAATTTTTTACTGTCGCAAGTTTTAATTGCGCCAGGGATTGACTTTTCTATAGTAAATTATACAAAAAACAATTTTTTACTGTCGCACATTTTAATTACGCCAGGGATTGCCTTTTCTATAGTAAATTTTGCAAAAAATACTTTTTTACTGTCGCAAATTTTAATTGCGCCAGGGATTGCCTTTTCTATAGTAAATTTTTCAAAATTTAATTTTATACTGTCGCAAATTTTAAATACGCCAGGGAATGCCTTTTCTATAGTAAATTATTCAAAAAATAATTTTTACTGTCGAAAATTTTAATTACGCCAGGGATTGCCTTTTCTATAATAAATTTATCAAAAAATAATTTTTTACTGTCGCAAATTTTAATTGCGCCAAGGATTGCCTTTTCTATAGTAAATTTTTCAAAATTTAATTTTATACTGTCGCAAATTTTAATTTCGCCAGGGATTGCCTTTTCTATAGTAAATTTTTCAAAAACTAATTTTTTACTGTCGCAAATTTTAATTACGCCAGGGATTGCCTTTTCTATAGTAAATTTTTCAAAAACTAATTTTTTACTGTCGAAAATTTTAATTACGCCAGGGATTGCCTTTTCTATAGTAAATTATTCAAAAAATAATTTTTTACTGCCGCAAATTTTAATTACGCCAGGGATTGCCTTTTCTATAGTAAATTTTTCACAAATAAATTTTTTACTGTCGCAAATTTTAAATACGCCAGGAATTGCCTTTTCTATAGTAAATTTTTCAAAATTAATTTTTTACTGTCGCAAATTTTAATTACGCCAGGGATTGCCTTTTCTATAGTAAATAATTCAAAAATTAATTTTTTACTGTCGCAAATTTTAATTACGGCAGGGATTGCCTTTTCTATAGTAAATTATTCAAAAATTAATTTTCTACTGTCGCGAATTTTAAATCCGCCATGGATTGCCTTTCTATAGTAAATTTTTCAAAAAATAATTTTTTACTGTCGCAAATTTTAATTACGCCAGGGATTGCCTTTTCTATAGTAAATTTTTCAAAATTTAATTGTATACTGTCGCAAATTTTAAATACGCCAGGGACTGCCTTTTCTATAGTAAATTTTTCACAAATTAATTTTGTGCTGTCGCAAATTTTAATTTCGCCAGGGATTGCCTTTTCTATAGTAAATTTTTCAAAAAATAATTTTTTACTGTCGCAAATTTTAAATACGCCAGGGATTGCCTTTTCTATAGTAAATTTTTCAAAAAATAATTTTTTACTGTCGCAAGTTTTAATTGCGCCAGGGATTGCCTTTTCTATAGTAAATTATACAAAAAATAATTTTTTACTGTCGCAAATTTTAATTACGCCAGGGATTGCCTTTTCTATAGTAAATTTTGCAAAAAATACTTTTTTACTGTCGCAAATTTTAATTGCGCCAGGGATTGCCTTTTCCATAGTAAATTTTTCAAAATTTAATTTTATACTGTCGCAAATTTTAAATACGCCAGGGAATGCCTTTTCTATAGTAAATTATTCAAAAAATAATTTTTACTGTCGAAAATTTTAATTACGCCAGGGATTGCCTTTTCTATAGTAAATTTTTCCAAAAATAATTTTTTACTGTCGCAAATTTTAATTGCGCCAAGGATTGCCTTTTCTATAGTAAATTTTTCAAAATTTAATTTTATACTGTCGCAAATTTTAATTTCGCCAGGGATTGCCTTTTCTATAGTAAATTTTTCAAAAACTAATTTTTTACTGTCGCAAATTTTAATTACGCCAGGGATTGCCTTTTCTATAGTAAATTTTTCAAAAACTAATTTTTTACTGTCGAAAATTTTAATTACGCCAAGGATTGCCTTTTCTATAGTAAATTATTCAAAAACTAATTTTTTACTGTCGCAAATTTTAATTGCTCCAGGGATTGCCTTTTCTATAGTAAATTTTTCAAAAAATAATTTTTTACTGTCGCAAATTTTAATTACGCCGCAGATTGCCTTTGCCATAGTAAATTTTTCAAAAAATAATTTTCTACTGTCGCAAATTTTAATTGCGCCAGGGATTGCCTTTTCTACAGTAAATTTTTCAAAAAATAATTTTTTACTGTCGCAAATTTTAATTACGCCAGGGATTGCCTTTTCTATAGTAAATTATTCAAAAAATAATTTTTTACTGTCGCAAATTTTAAATACGCCAGGGATTGCATTTTCTATAGTAAATTTTGCAAAAAATAATTTTTTACAGTCGCAAATTTTAATTGCGCCAGGGATTGCCTTTTCTATAGTAAATTTTTCAAATTTTAATGTTATACTGTCGCAAATTTTAAATACGCCAGGGATTGCCTTTTCTATAGTAAATTATTCAAAAAATAATTTTTTACTGTCGCAAATTTTAATTGCGCCAGGGATTGCCTTTTCTACAGTAAACTTTTCAAAAACTAATTTTTTACTGTCGCAAATTTTTATTACGCCAGGGATTGCCTTTAATATAGTAAATTTTGCAAAAAATAATTTTTTACTGTCGGAAATTTTAATTGCGCCAGGGATTGCCTTTTCTATAGTAAATTTTTCAAAATTTAATTTTATACTGTCGCAAATTTTAAATACGCCAGGGATTGCCTTTTCTATGGTAAATTATTCAAAAAATAATTTTTTACTGTCGCAAATTTTAAATACGCCAGGGATTGGCTTTTCTATAGTAAATTTTTCAAAATTTAATTTTATACTGTCGCAAATTTTAATTGCGCCAGGGATTGCCTTTTCTATAGTAGATTTTTCAAAAAATAATTTTTTACTGTCGCAAATTTTAAATACGCCAGGTATTGCCTTTTCTATAGTAAATTTTGCAAAAAATAATTTATTACTGTCGCAAATTTTAATTGCGCCAGGTATTGCCTTTTCTACAGTAAATTTTTCAAAAAATAATTTGTTAATGTCGCAAATTTTAATTACGCCAGGGATTGCCTTTTCTATAGTAAATTTTTCAAAATTAATTTTATACTGTCGCAAATTTTAATTGCGCCAGGGATTGCCTTTTCTATAGTCAATTTTTCACAAATTAATTTTTTACTGTCGCAAATTTTAAATACGCCAGGGATTGCCTTTTCTACAGTAAATTTTTCAAAAACTAATTTTTTACTGTCGCAAATTTTAATTACGCCAGGGATTGCCTTTTCTATAGTAAATTTTGCAAAAAATAATTTTTTACTGTCGGAAATTTTAATTGCCCCAGGTATTGCCTTTTCTATTGTAAATTTTTCAAAATTTAATTTTATACTGTCGCAAATTTTAAATACGCCAGGGATTGCCTTTTCTAGAGTAAATTATTCAAAAAATAATTTTTTACGGTCGCAAATTTTAATTGCGCCAGGGATTGCCTTTTCTACAGTAAATTTTTCAAAACTAATTTTTTACTGTCGCAAATTTTAATTACGCCAGGGATTGCCTTTAATATAGTAAATTTTGCAAAAAATAATTTTTTACTGTCGCAAATTTTAATTGCGCCCGGAATTGCCTTTTCTATAGTAAATTTTTCAAAATTTAATTTTATACTGTCGCAAATTTTAAATACGCCAGGGATTGCCATTTCTATGGTAAATTATTCAAAAAATAATTTTTTACTGTCGCAAATTTTAAATACGCCAGGGATTGCCTTTTCTATAGTAAATTTTTCAAAATATAATTTTATGCTGTCGCAAATTTTAATTGCGCCAGGGATTGCCTTTTATATAGTAAATTTTTCAAAAAATAATTTTTTACGGTCGCAAATTTTAAATACGCCAGGTATTGCACTTTCTATAGTAAATTTTGCAAAAAATAATTTTTTACTGTCGCAAATTTTAATTGCGCCAGGTATTGCCTTTTCTATAGTAAATTTTTCAAAATTTAATTTTATACTGTCGCAAATTTTAAATACGCCAGGGATTGCCTTTTCTAGAGTAAATTATTCAAAAAATAATTTTTTACTGTCGCAAATTTTAATTGCGCCAGGGATTGCCTTTTCTACAGTAAATTTTTCAAAAACTAATTTTTTACTGTCGCAAATTTTAATTACGCCAGGGATTGCCTTTAATATAGTAAATTTTGCAAAAAATAATTTTTTACTGTCGGAAATTTTAATTGCGCCCGGAGTTGCCTTTTCTATAGTAAATTTTTCAAAATTTAATTTTATACTGTCGCAAATTTTAAATACGCCAGGGATTGCCATTTCTATGGTAAATTATTCAAAAAATAATTTTTTACTGTCGCAAATATTAAATACGCCAGGGATTGCCTTTTCTATAGTAAATTTTTCAAAATTTAATTTTATACTGTCGCAAATTTTAATTGCGCCAGGGATTGCCTTTTATATAGTAAATTTTTCAAAAAATAATTTTTTACTGTCGCAAATTTTAATTACGCCAGGGATTGCCTTTTCTATAGTAAATTTTGCAAAAAATACTTTTTTACTGTCGCAAATTTTAATTGCGCCAGGGATTGCCTTTTCCATAGTAATTTTTTCAAAATTTAATTTTATACTGTCGCAAATTTTAAATACGCCAGGGAATGCCTTTTCTATAGTAAATTATTCAAAAAATAATTTTTACTGTCGAAAATTTTAATTACGCCAGGGATTGCCTTTTCTATAGTAAATTTTTCCAAAAATAATTTTTTACTGTCGCAAATTTTAATTGCGCCAAGGATTGCCTTTTCTATAGTAAATTTTTCAAAATTTAATTTTATACTGTCGCAAATTTTAATTTCGCCAGGGATTGCCTTTTCTATAGTAAATTTTTCAAAAACTAATTTTTTACTGTCGCAAATTTTAATTACGCCAGGGATTGCCTTTTCTATAGTAAATTTTTCAAAAACTAATTTTTTACTGTCGAAAATTTTAATTACGCCAGGGATTGCCTTTTCTATAGTAAATTATTCAAAAACTAATTTTTTACTGTCGCAAATTTTAATTGCTCCAGGGATTGCCTTTTCTATAGTAAATTTTTCAAAAAATAATTTTTTACTGTCGCAAATTTTAATTACGCCGCAGATTGCCTTTTCCATAGTAAATTTTTCAAAAAATAATTTTCTACTGTCGCAAATTTTAATCGCGCCAGGGATTGCCTTTTCTACAGTAAATTTTTCAAAAAATAATTTTTTACTGTCGCAAATTTTAATTACGCCAGGGATTGCCTTTTCTATAGTAAATTATTCAAAAAATAATTTTTTACTGTCGCAAATTTTAAATACGCCAGGGATTGCCATTTCTATGGTAAATTATTCAAAAAATAATTTTTTACTGTCGCAAATTTTAAATACGCCAGGGATTGCCTTTTCTATAGTAAATTTTTCAAAATTTAATTTTATGCTGTCGCAAATTTTAATTGCGCCAGGGATTGCCTTTTATATAGTAAATTTTTCAAAAAATAATTTTTTACTGTCGCAAATTTTAAATACGCCAGGTATTGCACTTTCTATAGTAAATTTTGCAAAAAATAATTTTTTACTGTCGCAAATTTTAATTGCGCCAGGTATTGCCTTTTCTATAGTAAATTTTTCAAAATTTAATTTTATACTGTCGCAAATTTTAAATACGCCAGGGATTGCCTTTTCTAGAGTAAATTATTCAAAAAATAATTTTTTACTGTCGCAAATTTTAATTGCGCCAGGGATTGCCTTTCCTACAGTAAATTTTTCAAAAACTAATTTTTTACTGTCGCAAATTTTAATTACGCCAGGGATTGCCTTTAATATAGTAAATTTTGCAAAAAATAATTTTTTACTGTCGGAAATTTTAATTGCGCCCGGAGTTGCCTTTTCTATAGTAAATTTTTCAAAATTTAATTTTATACTGTCGCAAATTTTAAATACGCCAGGGATTGCCATTTCTATGGTAAATTATTCAAAAAATAATTTTTTACTGTCGCAAATATTAAATACGCCAGGGATTGCCTTTTCTATAGTAAATTTTTCAAAATTTAATTTTATACTGTCGCAAATTTTAATTGCGCCAGGGATTGCCTTTTATATAGTAAATTTTTCAAAAAATAATTTTTTACTGTCGCAAATTTTAATTACGCCAGGGATTGCCTTTTCTATAGTAAATTTTGCAAAAAATACTTTTTTACTGTCGCAAATTTTAATTGCGCCAGGGATTGCCTTTTCCATAGTAAATTTTTCAAAATTTAATTTTATACTGTCGCAAATTTTAAATACGCCAGGGATTGCCTTTTCTATAGTAAATTTTTTACTGTCGAAAATTTTAATTACGCCAGGGATTGCCTTTTCTATAGTAAATTATTCAAAAACTAATTTTTTACTGTCGCAAATTTTAATTGCTCCAGGGATTGCCTTTTCTATAGTAAATTTTTCAAAAAATAATTTTTTACTGTCCAAAATTTTAATTACGCCGCAGATTGCCTTTTCCATAGTAAATTTTTCAAAAAATAATTTTCTACTGTCGCAAATTTTAATCGCGCCAGGGATTGCCTTTTCTACAGTAAATTTTTCAAAAAATAATTTTTTACTGTCGCAAATTTTAATTACGCCAGGGATTGCCTTTTCTATAGTAAATTTTTCCAAAAATAATTTTTTACTGTCGCAAATTTTAATTGCGCCAAGGATTGCCTTTTCTATAGTAAATTTTTCAAAATTTAATTTTATACTGTCGCAAATTTTAATTTCGCCAGGGATTGCCTTTTCTATAGTAAATTTTTCAAAAACTAATTTTTTACTGTCGCAAATTTTAATTACGCCAGGGATTGCCTTTTCTATAGTAAATTTTTTACTGTCGAAAATTTTAATTACGCCAGGGATTGCCTTTTCTATAGTAAATTATTCAAAAACTAATTTTTTACTGTCGCAAATTTTAATTGCTCCAGGGATTGCCTTTTCTATAGTAAATTTTTCAAAAAATAATTTTTTACTGTCGCAAATTTTAATTACGCCGCAGATTGCCTTTTCCATAGTAAATTTTTCAAAAAATAATTTTCTACTGTCGCAAATTTTAATCGCGGCAGGGATTGCCTTTTCTACAGTAAATTTTTCAAAAAATAATTTTTTACTGTCGGAAATTTTAATTGCGCCCGGAGTTGCCTTTTCTATAGTAAATTTTTCAAAATTTAATTTTATACTGTCGCAAATTTTAAATACGCCAGGGATTGCCATTTCTATGGTAAATTATTCAAAAAATAATTTTTTACTGTCGCAAATATTAAATACGCCAGGGATTGCCTTTTCTATAGTAAATTTTTCAAAATTTAATTTTATACTGTCGCAAATTTTAATTGCGCCAGGGATTGCCTTTTCTATAGTAAATTATTCAAAAAATAATTTTTACTGTCGAAAATTTTAATTACGCCAGGGATTGCCTTTTCTATAGTAAATTTTTCCAAAAATAATTTTTTACTGTCGCAAATTTTAATTGCGCCAAGGATTGCCTTTTCTATAGTAAATTTTTCAAAATTTAATTTTATACTGTCGCAAATTTTAATTTCGCCAGGGATTGCCTTTTCTATAGTAAATTTTTCAAAAACTAATTTTTTACTGTCGCAAATTTTAATTACGCCAGGGATTGCCTTTTCTATAGTAAATTTTTTACTGTCGAAAATTTTAATTACGCCAGGGATTGCCTTTTCTATAGTAAATTATTCAAAAACTAATTTTTTACTGTCGCAAATTTTAATTGCTCCAGGGATTGCCTTTTCTATAGTAAATTTTTCAAAAAATAATTTTTTACTGTCGCAAATTTTAATTACGCCGCAGATTGCCTTTTCCATAGTAAATTTTTCAAAAAATAATTTTCTACTGTCGCAAATTTTAATCGCGCCAGGGATTGCCTTTTCTACAGTAAATTTTTCAAAAAATAATTTTTTACTGTCGCAAATTTTAATTACGCCAGGGATTGCCTTTTCTATAGTAAATTATTCAAAAAATAATTTTTTACTGTCGCAAATTTTAAATACGCCAGGGATTGAATTTTCTATAGTAAATTTTGCAAAAAATAATTTTTTACTGTCGCAAATTTTAATTGCGCCAGGGATTGCCTTTTCTATAGTAAATTTTTCAAATTTTAATGTTATACTGTCGCAAATTTTAAATACGCCAGGGATTGCCTTTTCTATAGTAAATTATTCAAAAAATAATTTTTTACTGTCGCAAATTTTAATTGCGCCAGGGATTGCCTTTTCTACAGTAAACTTTTCAAAAACTAATTTTTTACTGTCGCAAATTTTTATTACGCCAGGGATTGCCTTTAATATAGTAAATTTTGCAAAAAATAATTTTTTACTGTCGGAAATTTTAATTGCGCCAGGGATTGCCTTTTCTATAGTAAATTTTTCAAAATTTAATTTTATACTGTCGCAAATTTTAAATAGGCCAGGGATTGCCTTTTCTATGGTAAATTATTCAAAAAATAATTTTTTACTGTCGCAAATTTTAAATACGCCAGGGATTGCCTTTTCTATAGTAAATTTTTCAAAATTTAATTTTATACTGTCGCAAATTTTAATTGCGCCAGGGATTGCCTTTTCTATAGTAGATTTTTCAAAAAATAATTTTTTACTGTCGCAAATTTTAAATACGCCAGGTATTGCCTTTTCTATAGTAAATTTTGCAAAAAATAATTTATTACTGTCGCAAATTGTAATTGCGCCAGGGATTGCCTTTTCTATAGTAAATTTTTCAAAAACTAATTTTTTACTGTCGCAAATTTTAATTACGCCAGGGATTGCCTTTTCTATAGCAAATTATTCAAAAAATAATATTTTACTGTCGAAAATTTTAAATACGCCAGGGTTTGCCTTTTCTATAGTAAATTTTGCAAAAATAATTTTTTACTGTGGCAAATTTTAAATACGCCAGGTATTGCCTTTTCTATAGTAAATTTTGCAAAAAATAATTTTTTACTGTCGGAAATTTTAATTGCGCCAGGGATTGCCTTTTCTATAGTAAATTTTTCAAAATTTAATTTTATACTGTCGCAAATTTTAAATACGCCAGGGATTGCCTTTTCTATAGTAAATTATTCAAAAAATAATTTTTTACTGTCGCAAATTTTAAATACGCCAGGGATTACCTTTTCTATAGTAAATTTTTCAAAATTTAATTTTATACTGTCGCAAATTTTAATTGCGCCAGGGATTGCCTTTTCTATAGTATATTTTTCAAAAAATAATTTTTTACTGTCGCAAAGTTTAATTGCGCCAGGGATAGCCTTTTCTATAGTAAATTTTGCAAAAAATAATTTTTTACTGTCGCAAATTTTAAATACGACAGGTATTGCCTTTTCTATAGTAAATTTTGCAAAAAATAATTTTTTACTGTCGCAAATTTTAATTGCGCCAGGGATTGCCTCTTCTATAGTAAATTTTTCAAAAAATAATTTTTTACTCTCGCAAATTTTAATTGCGCCAGGGATTGCCTTTTCTATAGTAAATTTTGCAAAAAATAATTTTTTACTGTCGCAAATTTTAAATACGACAGGTATTGCCTTTTCTATAGTAATTTTTGCAAAAAATAATTTTTTACTGTCGCAAATTTTAATTGCGCCAGGTATTGCCTTTTCTATAGTAAATTTTTCAAAATTTAATTTTATACTGTCGCAAATTTTAAATACGCCAGGGATTGCCTTTTCTATAGTAAATTATTCAAAAAATAATTTTTTACTGTCGCAAATTTTAATTGCGCCAGGGATTACCTTTTCTACAGTAAATTTTTCAAAAACTAATTTTTTACTGTCGCAAATTTTAATTACGCCAGGGATTGCCTTTAATATAGTAACTTTTGCAAAAAATAATTTTTTACTGTCGGAAATTTTAATTGCGCCCGGGATTGCCTTTTCTGTAGTAAATTTTTCAAAATTTAATTTTATACTGTCGCAAATTTTAAATACGCCAGGGATTGCCTTTTCTATGGTAAATTATTCAAAAAATAATTTTTTACTGTCGCAAATTTTAAATACGCCAGGGATTGCCTTTTCTATAGTAAATTTTTCAAAATTTAATTTTATACTGTCGCAAATTTTAATTGCGCCAGGGATTGCCTTTTATAGAGTAAATTTTTCAAAAAATAATTTTTTACTGTCGCAAATTTTAAATACGCCAGGGATTGCCTTTTTATAGTAAATTTTGCAAAAAATAATTTTTTACTGTCGCAAATTTTAATTACGCCAGGGATTGCCTTTTCTACAGTAAATTTTTCAAAAATTAATTTTTTACTGTCGCGAATTTTAATTACGCCAGGTATTGCCTTTTCTACAGTAAATTTTTCAAAAAATAATTTGTTACTGTCGCAAATTTTAATTGCGCCAGGGATTGGCTTTTCTACAGTAAATTTTTCAAAAAATAATTTTATACTGTCGCAAATTTTAATTACGCCAGGGATTGCCTTTTCTATAGTAAATTTTTCAAAATTTAATTTTATACTGTCGCAAATTTTAATTGCGTCAGGGATTGCCTTTTCTATAGTAAATTTTTCACAAATTAATTTTTTACTGTCGCAAATTTTAAATACGCCAGGGATTGCCTTTTCTATAGTAAATTAATCAAAAACTAATTTTTTACTGTCGCAAATTTTAAATACGCCAGGGATTGCCTTTTCTATAGTAAATTATGCAAAAAATAATTTTTTACTGTCGCAAATTTTAATTGCGCCAGGGATTGCCTTTTCTATAGTAAATTTTTCAAAATTTAGTTTTATACTGTCGCAAATTTTAAATACGCCAGGGATTGACTTTTCTATAGTATATTATTCAAAAAATAATTTTTTACTGTCGCAAATTTTAATTGCGCCAGGGATTGCCTTTTCTACAGTAAATTTTTCAAAAACTAATTTTTTACTGTCGCAAATTTTAATTACGCCAGGGATTGCCTTTTCTATAGTAAATTTTTCAAAAAATAATTTTTTACTGTCGGAAATTTTAATTGCGCCAGGGATTGCCTTTTCTATAGTAAATTTTGCAAAAAATAATTTTTTACTGTCGCAAATTTTAATTGCGCCAGGGATTGCCTTTTCTAAAGTAAATTTTTCAAAAACTAATTTTTTACTGTCGCAAATTTTAATTACGCCAGGGATTGCCTTTTCTGTAGTAAATTTTACAAAAAATAATTTTTTACTGTCGCAAATTTTAATTGCGCCAGGGATTGCCTTTCCTATAGTAAATTTTTCAAAATTTAATTTTATACTGTCGCAAATTTTAAATACGCCAGGGATTGCCTTTTCTATAGTAAATTATTCAAAAAATAATTTTTTACTGTCGCAAATTTCAATTGCGCCAGGGATTGCCTTTTCTATAGTAAATTTTGCAAAAAATAATTTTTTACTGTCGCAAATTTTAATTCCGCCAGGGATTGCCTTCTCTATAGTATATTTTTCAAAAACTAATTTTTTACTGTCGCAAAATTTAATTACGCCAGGGATTGCCTTTTCTATAGTAAATTTTACAAAAAATAATTTTTTACTGTCGCAAATTTTAATTGCGCCAGGGATTGCCTTTCCTATAGTAAATTTTTCAAATTTAATTTTATACTGTCGCAAATTTTAAATACGCCAGGGATTGCCTTTTCTATAGTAAATTATTCAAAAAATAATTTTTTTTTGTCGCAAATTTTAATTGCGCCAGGGATTGCCTTTTCTACAGTAAATTTTTCAAAAACTAATTTTTTACTGTCGCGAATTTTAATTACGCCAGGGATTGCCTTTTCTATAGTAAATTTTACAAAAAATAATTTTTTACTTTCGCAAATTTTAATTGCGCCAGGGATTGCCTTTCCTATAGTAATTTTTTCAAAATTTAATTTTATACTGTCGCAAATTTTAAATACGCCAGGAATTGCCTTTTCTATAGTAAATTATTCAAAAAATAATTTTTTATTGTCGCAAATTTTAATTGCGCCAGGGATTGCCTTTTCTACAGTAAATTTTTCAAAAACTAATTTTTTACTGTCGCAAATTTTAATTACGCCAGGATTGCCTTTAATATAGTAAATATTGCAAAAAATAATTTTTTACTGTCGGAAATTTTAATTGCGCCAGGGATTGCCTTTTCTATAGTAAATTTTTCAAAATTTAATTTTATACTGTCGCAAATTTTAAATAAGCCAGGGATTGCCTTTTCTATGGTAAATTATTCAAAAAATAATTTTTTACTGTCGCAAATTTTAAATACGCCAGGGATTGCCTTTTCTATAGTAAATTTTTCAAAATTTAATTATATACTGTCGCAAATTTTAATTGCGCCAGGGGTTGCCTTTTCTATAGTAAATTTTTCAAAAAATAATTTTTTACTGTCGCAAATTTTAAATACGCCAGGTATTGCCTTTTCTATAGTAAATTTTGCAAAAAATAATTTTTTACTGTCGCAAATTTTAATTGCGCCAGGGATTGCCTGTTCTACAGTAAATTTTTCAAAAAATAATTTTATACTGTCGCAAATTTTAATTACGCCAGGGATTGCCTTTTCTATAGTAAATTTTTTCAAAATTTAATTTTATACTGTCGCAAATTTTAATACGCCAGGGATTGCCTTTTCTATAGTAAATTATTCAAAAAATAATTTTTTTTTGTCGCAAATTTTAATTGCGCCAGGGATTGCCTTTTCTACAGTAAATTTTTCAAAAACTAATTTTTTACTGTCGCAAATTTTAATTACGCCAGGGATTGCCTTTTCTATAGTAAATTTTACAAAAAATAATTTTTTACTGTCGCAAATTTTAATTGCGCCAGGGATTGCCTTTCCTATAGTAAATTTTTCAAAATTTAATTTTATACTGTCGCAAATTTTAAATACGCCAGGGATTGCCTTTTCTATAGTAAATTATTCAAAAAATAATTTTTTACTGTCGCAAATTTTAATTGCGCCAGGGATTGCCTTTTCTACAGTAAATTTTTCAAAAACTAATTTTTTACTGTCGCAAATTTTAATTACGCCAGGGATTGCTTTTAATATAGTAAATTTTGCAAAAAATAATTTTTTACTGTCGGAAATTTTAATTGCGCCAGGGATTGCCTTTTCTATAGTAAATTTTTCAAAATTTAATTTTATACTGTCGCAAATTTTAAATAAGCCAGGGATTGCCTTTTCTATGGTAAATTATTCAAAAAATAATGTTTTACTGTCGCAAATTTTAAATACGCCAGGGATTGCCTTTTCTATAGTAAATTTTTCAAAATTTAATTTTATACTGTCGCAAATTTTAATTGCGCCAGGGGTTGCCTTTTCTATAGTAAATTATTCAAAAAATAATTTTTTACTGTCGCAAATTTTAAATACGCCAGGTATTGCCTTTTCTATAGTAAATTTTGAAAAGATAATTTTTTACTGTCGCAAATTTTAATTACGCCAGCGATTGCCTTTTCTACAGTAAATTTTTCAAAAATTAATTTTTTACTGTCGCAAATTTTAATTACGCCAGGTATTGCCTTTTCTACAGTAAATTTTTCAAAAAATAATTTGTTACTGTCGCAAATTTTAATTGCGCCAGGGATTGCCTTTTCTACAGTAAATTTTTCAAAAAATAATTTTATACTGTCGCAAATTTTAATTACGCAAGGGATTGCCTTTTCTATAGTAAATTTTTCAAAATTTAATTTTATACTGTCGCAAATTTTAATTGCGCCAGGGATTGCCTTTTCTATAGTAAATTTTTCACAGATTAATTTTTTACTGTCGCAAATTTTAAATACGCCAGGTATTGCCTTTTCTATAGTAAATTATTCAAAAACTAATTTTTTACTGTCGCAAATTTTAAATACGCCAGGGATTGCCTTTTCTATAGTAAATTTTGCAAAAAATAATTTTTTGCTGTCGCAAATTTTAATTGCGCCAGGGATTGCTTTTTCTATAGTAAATTTTTCAAAATTTAATTTTATACTGTCGCAAATTTTAAATACGCCAGGGATTGCCTTTTCTATAGTAAATTTCGAAAAAGATAATTTTTTACTGTCGCAAATTTTAATTGCGCCAGGGATTGTCTTTTCTATAGTAAATTTTTCACAGATTAATTTTTTACTGTCGCAAATTTTAAATACGCCAGGGATTGCCTTTTCTATAGTAAATTATTCAAAAACTAATTTTTTACTGTCGCAAATTTTAAATACGCCAGGGATTGCCTTTTCTATAGTAAATTTTGCAAAAAATAATTTTTTACTGTCGCAAATTTTAATTGCGCCAGGGATTGCTTTTTCTATAGTAAATTTTTCAAAATTTAATTTTATACTCTCGCAAATTTTAAATACGCCAGGGATTGCCTTTTCTATAGTAAATTATTCAAAAAATAATTTTTTACTGTCGCAAATTTTAATTGCGCCAGGGATTGCCTTTTCTACAGTAAATTTTTCAAAAACTAATTTTTTACTGTCGCAAATTTTAATTACGCCAGGGATTGCCTTTTCTATTGTAAATTTTGCAAAAAATAATTTTTTACTGTTGGAAATTTTAATTGCGCCAGGGATTGCCTTTTCTATAGTAAATTTTTCAAAATTTAATTTTATACTGTCGCAAATTTTAATTGCGCCAGGGATTGCCTTTTCTATAGTAAATTTTTCAAAATTTAATTTTATACTGTCGCAAATTTTAATTGCGCCAGGGATTGCCTTTTCTATAGTAAATTTTTCAAAAAATAATTTTTTACTGTCGCAAATTTTAAATACGCCAGGTATTGCCTTTTCTATAGTAAATTTTGCAAAAAATAATTTTTTACTGTCGCAAATTTTAATTGCGCCAGGGATTGCCTTTTCTATAGTAAATTTTTCAAAAACTAATTTTTTACTATCGCAAATTTTAATTAAGCCAGGGATTGCCTTTTCTATAGTAAATTATTAAAAAAATAATTTCTTACTGTCGTAAATTTTAAATACGCCAGGGATTGCCTTTTCTATAGTAAATTTTGCAAAAAATAATTTTTTACTGTCGCAAATTTTAATTACGCCAGGGATTGCATTTCTACAGTAAATTTTTCAAAAATTAATTTTTTACTGTCGCAAATTTTAATTACGCCAGGGATTGCCTTTTCTATAGTTAATTATTCAAAAAATAATTTTTTACTGTCGCAAATTTTAAATACGCCAGGGATTGCCTTTTCTACAGTAAATTTTTCAAAAAATAATTTTATACTGTCGCAAATTTTAATTACGCCAGGGATTGCCTTTTCTATAGTAAATTTTTCAAAATTTAATTTTATACTGTCGCAAATTTTAATTGCGCCAGGGATTGCCTTTTCTACAGTAAATTTTTCACAAATTAATTTTATACTGTCGCAAATTTTAATTGCGCCAGGGATTGCCTTTTCTACAGTAAATTTTTCAAAAAATAATTTTATACTGTCCGCAAATTTTAATTACGCCAGGGATTGCCTTTTCTATAGTAAATTTTTCAAAATTTAATTTTATACTGTCGCAAATTTTAATTGCGTCAGGGATTGCCTTTTCTATAGTAAATTTTTCACAAATTAATTTTTTACTGTCGCAAATTTTAAATACGCCAGGGATTGCCTTTTCTATAGTAAATTATTCAAAAACTAATTTTTTACTGTCGCAAATTTTAAATACGCCAGGGATTGCCTTTTCTATAGTTAATTATGCAAAAAAATAATTTTTTACTGTCGCAAATTTTAATTGCGCCAGGGATTGCCTTTTCTATAGTAAATTTTTCAAAATTTAATTTTATATTGTCGCAAATTTTAAATACGCCAAGGATTGCCTTTTCTATAGTAAATTATTCAAAAAATAATTTTTTACTGTCGCAAATTTTAATTGCGTCAGGGATTGCCTTTTCTACAGTAAATTTTTCAAAAACTAATTTTTTACTGTCGCAAATTTTAATTACGCCAGGGATTGCCTTTTCTATAGTAAATTTTTCAAAAAATAATTTTTTAATGTCGGAAATTTTAATTGCGCCAGGGATTGCCTTTTCTATAGTAAATTTTTCAAAAATAATTTTTTACTGTCGCAAATTTTAAATACGCCAGGTATTGCCTTTTCTATAGTAAATTTTGCAAAAAAAAATTTTTTACTGTCGCAAATTTTAATTGCGCCAGGGATTGCCTTTTCTATAGTAAATTTTTCAAAAACTAATTTTTTACTATCGCAAATTTTAATTAAGCCAGGGATTGCCTTTTCTATAGTAAATTATTAAAAAAATAATTTCTTACTGTCGTAAATTTTAAATACGCCAGGGATTGCCTTTTCTATAGTAAATTTTGCAAAAAATAATTTTTTACTGTCGCAAATTTTAATTACGCCAGGGATTGCATTTCTACAGTAAATTTTTCAAAAATTAATTTTTTACTGTCGCAAATTTTAATTACGCCAGGGATTGCCTTTTCTATAGTTAATTATTCAAAAAATAATTTTTTACTGTCGCAAATTTTAAATACGCCAGGGATTGCCTCTTCTACAGTAAATTTTTCAAAAAATAATTTTATACTGTCGCAAATTTTAATTACGCCAGGGATTGCCTTTTCTATAGTAAATTTTTCAAAATTTAATTTTTATACTGTCGCAAATTTTAATTGCGCCAGGGATTGCCTTTTCTACAGTAAATTTTTCACAAATTAATTTTATACTGTCGCAAATTTTAATTGCGCCAGGGATTGCCTTTTTCTACAGTAAATTTTTCAAAAAATAATTTTATACTGTCGTAAATTTTAAATACGCCAGGGATTGCCTTTTCTATAGTAAATTTTTCAAAATTTAATTTTATACTGTCGCAAATTTTAATTACGCCAGGGATTGCCTTTTCTATAGTAAATTTTTCACAAATTAATTTTTTTACTGTCGCAAATTTTAAATACGCCAGGGATTGCCTTTTCTATAGTAAATTATTCAAAAACTAATTTTTTACTGTCGCAAATTTTAAATACGCCAGGGATTGCCTTTTCTACAGTAAATTTTTCAAAAAATAATTTTATACTGTCGCAAATTTTAATTACGCCAGGGATTGCCTTTTCTATAGTAAATTTTTCAAAATTTAATTTTATATCGCAAATTTTAAATACGCCAAGGATTGCCTTTTCTATAGTAAATTATTCAAAAAATAATTTTTTACTGTCGCAAATTTTAATTGCGTCAGGGATTGCCTTTTCTACAGTAAATTTTTCAAAAACTAATTTTTTACTGTCGCAAATTTTAATTACGCCAGGGATTGCCTTTTCTATAGTAAATTTTTCAAAAAAATAATTTTTTAATGTCGGAAATTTTAATTGCGCCAGGGATTGCCTTTTCTATAGTAAATTTTGCAAAAAATAATTTTTTACTGTCGCAAATTTTAATTGCGCCAGGGATTCCCTTTTCTATAGTAAATTTTTCAAAAACTAATTTTTTACTGTCGCAAATTTTAATTACGCCAGGGATTGCCTTTTCTATAGTAAATTTTACAAAAATAATTTTTTACTGTCGCAAATTTTAATTGCGCCAGAGATTGCCTTTCCTATAGTAAATTTTTCAAAATTTAATTTTATATTGTCCAAATTTTAAATACGCAAGGATTGCCTTTTCTATAGTAAATTATTCAAAAAATAATTTTTTACTGTCGCAAATTTTAATTGCGTCAGGGATTGCCTTTTCTACAGTAAATTTTTCAAAAACTAATTTTTTACTGTCGCAAATTTTAATTACGCCAGGGATTGCCTTTTCTATAGTAAATTTTTCAAAAAATAATTTTTTAATGTCGGAAATTTTAATTGCGCCAGGGATTGCCTTTTCTATAGTAAATTTTTCAAAAAATAATTTTTTACTGTCGCAAATTTTAAATACGCCAGGTATTGCCTTTTCTATAGTAAATTTTGCAAAAAAAAATTTTTTACTGTCGCAAATTTTAATTGCGCCAGGGATTGCCTTTTCTATAGTAAATTTTTCAAAAACTAATTTTTTACTATCGCAAATTTTAATTAAGCCAGGGATTGCCTTTTCTATAGTAAATTATTAAAAAAATAATTTCTTACTGTCGTAAATTTTAAATACGCCAGGGATTGCCTTTTCTATAGTAAATTTTGCAAAAAATAATTTTTTACTGTCGCAAATTTTAATTACGCCAGGGATTGCATTTCTACAGTAAATTTTTCAAAAATTAATTTTTTTACTGTCGCAAATTTTAATTACGCCAGGGATTGCCTTTTCTATAGTTAATTATTCAAAAAATAATTTTTTACTGTCGCAAATTTTAAATACGCCAGGGATTGCCTCTTCTACAGTAAATTTTTCAAAAAATAATTTTATACTGTCGCAAATTTTAATTACGCCAGGGATTGCCTTTTCTATAGTAAATTTTTCAAAATTTAATTTTATACTGTCGCAAATTTTAATTGCGCCAGGGATTGCCTTTTCTACAGTAAATTTTTCACAAATTAATTTTATACTGTCGCAAATTTTAATTGCGCCAGGGATTGCCTTTTCTACAGTAAATTTTTCAAAAATAATTTTATACTGTCGCAAATTTTAATTACGCCAGGGATTGCCATTTCTATAGTAAATTTTTCAAAATTTAATTTTATACTGTCGCAAATTTTAATTGCGTCAGGGATTGCCTTTTCTATAGTAAATTTTTCACAAATTAATTTTTTACTGTCGCAAATTTTAAATACGCCAGGGATTGCCTTTTCTATAGTAAATTATTCAAAAACTAATTTTTTTACTGTCGCAAATTTTAATTACGCCAGGGATTGCCTTTTCTATAGTAAATTATTCAAAAAATAATTTTTTACTGTCGCAAATTTTAAATACGCCAGGGATTGCCTTTTGTATAGTAAATTTTGAAAAAGATAATTTTTTATTGTCGTAAATTTTAATTGCGCCAGGGATTGCCTTTTCCTATAGTAAATTTTTCAAAATTTAATTTTAATACTGTCGCAAATTTTAAATACGCCAGGGATTGCCTTTTCTATAGTAAATTATTCAAAAAATAATTTTTTACTGTCGCAAATTTTAATTGCGCCAGGGATTGCCTTTTCTATAGTAAATTTTGCAAAAAATAATTTTTTACTGTCGCAAATTTTAATTGCGCCAGGGATTGCCTTTTCTACAGTAAATTTTTCAAAAACTAATTTTTTACTGTCGCAAATTTTAATTACGCCAGGGATTGCCTTTTCTATAGTAAATTATTCAAAAAATAATTTTTTACTGTCGCAAATTTTAAATACGCCAGGGATTGCCTTTTCTATAGTAAATTTTGAAAAGATAATTTTTTATTGTCGTAAATTTTAATTACGCCAGGAATTGCCTTTTCTACAGTAAATTTTTCAAAAATTAATTTTTTACTGTCGCAAATTTTAATTACGCCAGGTATTGCCTTTTCTATAGTAAATTTTTCAAAATTTAATTTTATACTGTCGCAAATTTTAATTGCGCCAGGGATTGCCTTTTTCTATAGTAAATTTTTTCAAAAATTAATTTTTTTACTGTCGCAAATTTTAATTGCGCCAGGGATTGCCTTTTCTATAGTAAATTTTTCAAAATTTAATTTTATACTGTCGCAAATTTTAATTGCGCCAGGGATTGCCTTTTCTATAGTAAATTTTGCAAAAAATAATTTTTTACTGTCGCAAATTTTAAATACGCCATGGATTGCCTTTTATATAGAAAATTTTTCAAAAATTAATTTTTTACTGTCGCAAATTTTAAATACGCCAGGGAGTGCCTTTTCTATAGTAAATTATTCAAAAACTAATTTTTTACTGTCGCAAATTTTAATTACGCCAGGGATTTCCTTTTCTATAGTAAATTTTTCAAAAAATAATTTTTTACTGTCGCAAATTTTAATTGCGCCAGGGATTGCCTTTTCTACAGTAAATTTTTTCAAAAACTAATTTTTTACTGTCGCAAATTTTAATTACGCCAGGGATTGCCTTTTCTATAGTAAATTTTTCAAAAATTAATTTTATACTGTCGCAAATTTTAATTACGCCAGGGATTGCCTTTTCTATAGAAAATTTTTCAAAAATTAATTTTTTACTGTCGTAAATTTTAAATACGCCAGGGATTGCCCTCTTCTATAGTAAATTTTTCAAAAATTAATTTTTTACTGTCGCAAATTTTAATTACGCCAGGTATTGCCTTTTCTATAGTAAATTTTTCAAAATTTAATTTTATACTGTCGCAAATTTTAATTGCGCCAGGGATTGCCTTTTCTATAGTAAATTTTTCAAAAATTAATTTTTTACTGTCGCAAATTTTAATTGCGCCAGGGATTGCCTTTTCTATAGTAAATTTTTCAAAATTTAATTTTATACTGTCGCAAATTTTAATTGCGCCAGGGATTGCCTTTTCTATAGTAAATTTTGCAAAAAATAATTTTTTACTGTCGCAAATTTTAAATACGCCAGGGATTGCCTTTTATATAGAAAATTTTTCAAAAATTAATTTTTTACTGTCGCAAATTTTAAATACGCCAGGGAGTGCCTTTTCTATAGTAAATTATTCAAAAACTAATTTTTTACTGTCGCAAATTTTAATTACGTCAGGATTTCCTTTTCTATAGTAAATTTTTCAAAAAATAATTTTTTACTGTCGCAAATTTTAATTGCGCCAGGGATTGCCTTTTCTACAGTAAAATTTTTCAAAAACTAATTTTTTACTGTCGCAAATTTTAATTACGCCAGGATTGCCTTTTCTATAGTAAATTTTTCAAAAATTAATTTTATACTGTCGCAAATTTTAATTACGCCAGGGATTGCCTTTTCTATAGAAAATTTTTCAAAAATTAATTTTTTACTGTCGCAAATTTTAAATACGCCAGGGATTGCCTCTTCTATAGTAAATTTTGCAAAAAATAATTTTTTACTGTTGGAAATTTTAATTGCGCCAGGGATTGCCTTTTCTACAGTAAATTTTACAAAAAATAATTTTATACTGTCGCAAATTTTAATTACGCCAGGGATTGCCTTTTCTATAGTAAATTATTCAAAAAATAATTTTTTACTGTCGCAAATTTTAAATACGCCAGGGATTGCCTTTTCTATAGTAAATTATTCAAAAAATAATTTTTTACTGTCGCAAATTTTAAATACGCCAGGGATTGCCTTTCTATAGTATATTATTCAAAAAATAATTTTTTACTGTCGCAAATATTAATTACGCCAGGGATTGCCTTTTCTATAGTAAATTTTTCACAAATTAATTTTATACTGTCGCAAATTTTAATTACGCCAGGGATTTCCTTTTCTATAGAAAATTTTTCAAAAAATAATTTTTTACTGTCGCAAATTTTAATTGCGCCAGGGATTGCCTTTTCTACAGTAAATTTTTCAAAAACTAATTTTTTACTGTCGCAAATTTTAATTACGCCAGGGATTGCCTTTTCTATAGTAAATTTTTCAAAAATTAATTTTATACTGTCGCAAATTTTAATTACGCCAGGGATTGCCTCTTCTATAGTAAATTTTGCAAAAAATAATTTTTTACTGTTGGAAATTTTAATTGCGCCAGGGATTGCCTTTTCTACAGTAAGTTTTACAAAAAATAATTTTATACTGTCGCAAATTTTAATTACGCCAGGGATTGCCTTTTCTATAGTAAATTATTCAAAAAATAATTTTTTACTGTCGCAAATTTTAAATACGCCAGGGATTGCCTTTTCTATAGTAAATTATTCAAAAAATAATTTTTTACTGTCGCAAATTTTAAATACGCCAGGGATTGCCTTTCTATAGTATATTATTCAAAAAATAATTTTTTACTGTCGCAAATATTAATTACGCCAGGGATTGCCTTTTCTATAGTAAATTTTTCACAAATTAATTTTATACTGTCGCAAATTTTAATTACGCCAGGGATTTCCTTTTCTATAGTAAATTTTTCAAAAAATAATTTTTTACTGTCGCAAATTTTAATTGCGCCAGGGATTGCCTTTTCTACAGTAAATTTTTCAAAAACTAATTTTTTACTGTCGCAAATTTTAATTACGCCAGGGATTGCCTTTTCTATAGTAAATTTTTCAAAAATTAATTTTATACTGTCGCAAATTTTAATTACGCCAGGGATTGCCTTTTCTTTAGAAAATTTTTCAAAAATTAATTTTTTACAGTCGCAAATTTTAAATACCCCAGGGATTGCCTCTTCTATAGTAAATTTTGCAAAAAATAATTTTTTACTGTCGGAAATTTTCATTGCGCCAGGGATTGCCTTTTCTACAGTAAATTTTACAAAAAATAATTTTATACTGTCGAAAATTTTAATTGCGCCAGGGTTGCCTTTTCTACACTAAATTTTTCAAAAAATAATTTTTTACTGTCGCAAATTTTAATTACGCCAGGGATTGCCTTTTCTATAGTAAATTTTTTACTATCGCAAATTTTAATTACGCAGGGATTACCTTTTCTATAGTAAATTTTTCAAAATTTAATTTTATACTGTCGCAAATTTTAATTGCGCCAGGGGTTGCATTTTCTATATTAAATTTTTCAAAAAATAATTTTCTACTGTCGCAAATTTTAATTGCGACAGGGATTGCCTTTTCTATAGTAAATTTTTCAAAAACTAATTTTTTACTGTCGCAAATTTTAATTGCGCCAGGGATTGCCTTTTCTATAGTAAATTTTGCAAAAAATAATTTTCTACTCTTGCAAATTTTAATAGGGACAGGGATTGCCTTTTCTATAGTAAATTTTTCAAAAACTAATTTTTTACTGTCGCAAGTTTTAAATACGCCAGGGATTGCCTTTTCTATAGAAAATTTTTCAAAAATTAACTTTTTACTGTCGCAAATTTTAAATACGCCAGCGATTGCCTTTTCTATAGAAAATTATTCAAAAACTAATTTTTTACTGTAGCAAATTTTAATTGCGGCAGGGATTGAATTTTCTACAGTAAATTTTTCAAAAAATAATTTTTTACTGTCGCAAATTTTAATTACGCCAGGGATTGCCTTTTCTATAGTAAATTATTCAAAAAATAATTTTTTACTGTCGCAAATTTTAAATACGCCAGGGATTGCCTTTTCTATAGTAAATTATTCAAAAAATAATTTTTTACTGTCGCAAATATTAATTACGCCAGGGATTGCCTTTTCTACAGTAAATTTTTCACAAATTAATTTAATACTGTCGCAAATTTTAATTACGCCAGGGATTTCCTTTTCTATAGTAAATTTTGCAAAAAATAATTTTTTACTGTCGCAAATTTTAATTGCGCCAGGGATTGCCTTTTCTACAGTAAATTTTTCAAAAACTAATTTTTTACTGTCGCAAATTTTAATTACGCCAGGGATTGCCTTTTCTATAGTAAATTTTTCAAAAATTAATTTTATACTGTCGCAAATTTTAATTACGCCAGGGATTGCCTTTTCTATAGAAAATTTTTCAAAAATTAATTTTTTACTGTCGAAAATTTTAAATACGCCAGGGATTGCCTCTTCTATAGTAAATTTTGCAAAAAATAATTTTTTACTGTCGGAAATTTTAATTGCGCCAGGGATTGCCTTTTCTACAGTAAATTTTACAAAAAATAATTTTATACTGTCGCAAATTTTAATTGCGCCAGGGTTGCCTTTTCTACACTAAATTTTTCAAAAAATAATTTTTTACTGTCGCAAATTTTAATTACGCCAGGGATTGCCTTTTCTATAGTAAATTTTTTACTATCGCAAATTTTAATTACGCAGGGACTACCTTTTCTATAGTAAATTTTTCAAAATTTAATTTTATACTGTCGCAAATTTTAATTGCGCCAGGGGTTGCATTTTCTATATTAAATTTTTCAAAAAATAATTTTCTACTGTCGCAAATTTTAATTGCGACAGGGATTGCCTTTTCTATAGTAAATTTTTCAAAAACTAATTTTTTACTGTCGCAAATTTTTAATGCGCCAGGGATTGCCTTTTCTATAGTAAATTTTGCAAAAAATAATTTTCTACTCTCGCAAATTTTAATTGGGACAGGGATTGCCTTTTCTATAGTAAATTTTTCAAAAACTAATTTTTTACTGTCGCAAGTTTTAAATACGCCAGGGATTGCCTTTTCTATAGAAATTTTTTCAAAAATTAACTTTTTACTGTCGCAAATTTTAAATACGCCAGGGATTGCCTTTTCTATAGTAAATTATTCAAAAACTAATTTTTTACTGTCGCAAATTTTAATTGCGGCAGGGATTGAACTTTCTACAGTAAATTTTTCAAAAAATAATTTTTTACTGTCGCAAATTTTAATTACGCCAGGGATTGCCTTTTCTATAGTAAATTATTCAAAAAATAATTTTTTACTGTCGCAAATTTTAAATACGCCAGGGATTGCCTTTTCTATAGTAAATTATTCAAAAAATAATTTTTTACTGTCGCAAATTTTAAATACGCCAGGGATTGCCTTTCTATAGTATATTATTCAAAAAATAATTTTTTACTGTCGCAAATATTAATTACGCCAGGGATTGCCTTTTCTATAGTAAATTTTTCACAAATTAATTTTATACTGTCGCAAATTTTAAATACGCCAGGGATTGCCGTTTCTATAGTAAATTTTTCAAAAATTAATTTTATACTGTCGCAAATTTTAAATACGCCAGGGATTGGCCAGGGATTGCCTTTTCTACCGTAAATTTTTCAAAAACTAATTTTTTACTGTCGCAAATTTTAATTACACCAGGGATTGCCTTTTCTATAGTAAATTTTTCAAAATTTAATTTTATACTGTCGCAAATTTTAATTGCGCCAGGGATTGCCTTTTCTAAAGTAATTTTTTCAAAAAATAATTTTCTACTGTCGCAAATTTTAATTGCGCCAGGGATTGCCTTTTCTACAGTAAATTTTACAAAAAATTATTTTATAATGTCGCAAATTTTAATTGCGCCAGGGATTGCCTTTTCTACAGTAAATTTTTTCAAAAAATAATTTTTTACTGTCGCAAATTTTAATTACGCCACGGATTTCCTTTTCTATTGTAAATTTTTCAAAAAATAATTTTTTACTGTCGCAAATTTTAATTGCGCCAGGGATTGCCTTTTCTACAGTAAATTTTTCAAAAACTAATTTTTTACTGTCGCAAATTTTAATTACGCCAGGGATTGCCTTTTCTATAGTAAATTTTTCAAAAATTAATTTTATACTGTCGCAAATTTTAATTACGCCAGGGATTGCCTTTTCTATAGAAAATTTTTCAAAAATTAATTTTTTACTGTCGCAAATTTTAAATACGCCAGGGATTGCCTCTCTATAGTAAATTTTGCAAAAAAATAATTTTTTACTGTCGCAAATTTTAATTGCGCCAGGGATTGCCTTTTCTATAGTAAATTAAAAAAAAATAATTTTATACTGTCGCAAATTTTAATTGCGCCAGGGATTGCCTTTTCTACAGTAAATTATTCAAAAAATAATTTTTTACTGTCGCAAATTTTAAATTCGCCAGGGATTGCCTTTTCTATAGTAAATTTTTCAAAAAATAATTTTCTACTGTCGCAAATTTTAATTGCGCCAGGGATTGCCTTTTCTATAGTAAATTATTCAAAAAATAATTTTTTACTGTCGCAAATTTTAATTACGCCAGGGATTGCCTTTTCTATAGTACATTTTTCAAAAATTAATTTTTTTCTGTCGCAAATTTTAATTTCGCCAGGGATTGCCTTTTCGATAGTAAATTTTTCAAAAACTAATTTTTTACTGTCGAAAATTTTAGTTGCGCCAGGGATTGCCTTTTCTACAGTAAATTTTTCAAAAACTAATTTTTTTACTGTCGCAAATTTTAATTACGCCAGGGATTGCCTTTTCTATAGTAAATTTTTCAAAATTTAATTTTATACTGTCGCAAATATTAATTGCGCCAGGGATTGCCTTTTCTATAGTAAATTTTGCAAAAAATAATTTTCTACTGTCGCAAATTTTAATTGCGCCAGGGATTGCCTTTTCTATAGTAAATTTTTCAAAAACTAATTTTTTACTGTCGGAAGTTTTAATTACGCCAGGGATTGCCATTTCTATAGTAAATTTTTCAAAAAATAATTTTTTTCTGTCGCAAATTTTAATTGCGCCAGGGATTGCCTTTTATATAGTAAATTTTTCAGAAATTAATTTTTTACTGTCGCAAATTTTAAATACGCCAGGTATTGCCTTTTCTATAGAAATTTTTTCAAAAATTAACTTTTTACTGTCGCAAATTTTAAATACGCCAGGGATTGCCTTTTCTATAGTAAATTATTCAAAAACTAATTTTTTACTGTCGCAAATTTTAATTACGGCAGGGAATGCCTTTTCTATAGTAAATTTTTCACAAATTAATTTTATACTGTCGCAAATTTTAGATACGCCAGGGATTGCCTCTTCTATAGTAAATTTTTCAAAAATTAATTTTATCCTGTCGAAAATTTTAAATACGCCAGGGATTGCCTTTTCTACAGTAAATTTTTCAAAAACTAATTTTTTACTGTCGCAAATTTTAATTACGCCAGGGATTGCCTTTTCTATAGTAAATTTTTTTAAATTTAATTTTATACTGTCGCAAATTTTAATTGCGCCAGGGATTGCCTTTTCTAGAGTAAATTTTTCAAAACTTTATTTTCTACTGTCGCAAATTTTAATTGCGCCAGGGATTGCCTTTTCTACAGTAAATTTTACAAAAAATAATTTTATAATGTCGCAAATTTTAATTGCGCCAGGGTTTGCCTTTTCTACAGTAAATTTTTCAAAAAATAATTTTTTACTGTCGCAAATATTAATTACGCCAGGGATATCCTTTTCTATAGTAAATTTTTCAAAAAATAATTTTTTACTGTCGCTAATTTTAATTGCGCCAGGGATTGCCTTTTCTACAGTAAATTTTTCAAAAACTAATTTTTTACTGTCGCAAATTTTAATTACGCCAGGGATTGCCTTTTCTATAGTAAATTTTTCAAAAATTAATTTTATACTGTCGCAAATTTTAATTACGCCAGGGATTGCCTTTTGTATAGAAAATTTTTCAAAAATTAATTTTTTACTGTCGCAAATTTTAAATACGCCAGGGATTGCCTCTTCTATAGTAAATTTTGCAAAAAATAATTTTTTACTGTCGCAAATTTTAATTGCGCCCAGGGATTGCCTTTTCTACAGTAATTTTTATAAAAAATAATTTTATACTGTCGCAAATTTTAATTGCGCCAGGGATTGCCTTTTCTATAGTAAATTTTACAAAAAATAATTTTATAATGTCGCAAATTTTAATTGCGCCAGGGATTGCCTTTTCTACAGTAAATTTTTCAAAAACCAATTTTTTACTGTCGCAAATTTTAATTACGCCAGGGATTGCCTTTTCTATAGTAAATTTTTCAAAAACTAATTTTTTACTGTCGCAAGTTTTAATTACGCCAGGGATTGCCTTTTCTATAGTAAATTTTTCAAAAAATAATTTTTTACTGTCGCAAATTTTAATTGCGCCAGGGATTGCCTTTTCTATAGTAAATTATTCAAAAAATAATTTTTTACTGTCGCAAATTTTAATTACGCCAGGGATTGCCTTTTCTATAGTACATTTTTCAAAAATAATTTTTTACTGTCGCAATTTTAAATACGCCAGGGATTGCCTTTTCTATAGTAAATTATTCAAAAAATAATTTTTTACTGTCGCAAATTTTAAATACGCCAGGGATTGCCTTTCTATAGTATATTATTCAAAAAATAATTTTTTACTGTCGCAAATATTAATTACGCCAGGGATTGCCTTTTCTATAGTAAATTTTTCACAAATTAATTTTATACTGTCGCAAATTTTAAATACGCCAGGGATTGCCGTTTCTATAGTAAATTTTTCAAAAATTAAGTTTATACTGTCGCAAATTTAAATACGCCAGGGATTGCCTTTTCTACAGTAAATTTTCAAAAACTAATTTTTTACTGTCGCAAATTTTAATTACACCAGGGATTGCCTTTTCTATAGTAAATTTTTCAAAATTTAATTTTATACTGTCGCAAATTTTAATTGCGCCAGGGATTGCCTTTTCTAAAGTAAATTTTTCAAAAAATAATTTTCTACTGTCGCAAATTTTAATTGCGCAGGGATTGCCTTTTCTACAGTAAATTTTACAAAAAATTATTTTATAATGTCGCAAATTTTAATTGCGCCAGGGATTGCCTTTTCTACAGTAAATTTTTCAAAAAATAATTTTTTACTGTCGCAAATTTTAATTACGCCACGGATTTCCTTTTCTATTGTAAATTTTTCAAAAAAATAATTTTTTACTGTCGCAAATTTTAATTGCGCCAGGGATTGCCTTTTCTACAGTAAATTTTTCAAAATCTAATTTTTTACTGTCGCAAATTTTAATTACGCCAGGGATTGCCTTTTCTATAGTAAATTTTTCAAAAATTAATTTTATACTGTCGCAAATTTTAATTACGCCAGGGATTGCCTTTTCTATAGAAAATTTTTCAAAAATTAATTTTTTACTGTCGCAAATTTTAAATACGCCAGGGATTGCCTCTTCTATAGTAAATTTTGCAAAAAAATAATTTTTTACTGTCGCAAATTTTAATTGCGCCAGGGATTGCCTTTTCTATAGTAAATTAAAAAAAAAATAATTTTATACTGTCGCAAATTTTAATTGCGCCAGGGATTGCCTTTTCTACAGTAAATTATTCAAAAAATAATTTTTTTACTGTCGCAAATTTTAAATTCGCCAGGGATTGCCTTTTCTATAGTAAATTTTTCAAAAAATAATTTTCTACTGTCGCAAATTTTAATTGCGCCAGGGATTGCCTTTTCTATAGTAAATTATTCAAAAAATAATTTTTTACTGTCGCAATTTTAATTACGCCAGGGATTGCCTTTTCTATAGTACATTTTTCAAAAATTAATTTTTTTCTGTCGCAAATTTTAATTTCGCCAGGGATTGCCTTTTCGATAGTAAATTTTTCAAAAACTAATTTTTTAACTGTCGAAAATTTTAGTTGCGCCAGGGATTGCCTTTTCTACAGTAAATTTTTCAAAAACTAATTTTTTACTGTCGCAAATTTTAATTACGCCAGGGATTGCCTTTTCTATAGTAAATTTTTCAAAATTTAATTTTATACTGTCGCAAATTTTAATTGCGCCAGGGATTGCCTTTTCTATAGTAAATTTTGCAAAAAATAATTTTCTACTGTCGCAAATTTTAATTGCGCCAGGGATTGCCTTTTCTATAGTAAATTTTTCAAAAACTAATTTTTTACTGTCGGAAGTTTTAATTACGCCAGGGATTGCCATTTCTATAGTAAATTTTTCAAAAAATAATTTTTTTCTGTCGCAAGTTTTAATTGCGCCAGGGATTGCCTTTTATATAGTAAATTTTTCAGAAATTAATTTTTTACTGTCGCAAATTTTAAATACGCCAGGTATTGCCTTTTCTATAGAAATTTTTTCAAAAATTAACTTTTTACTGTCGCAAATTTTAAATACGCCAGGGATTGCCTTTTCTATAGTAAATTATTCAAAAACTAATTTTTTACTGTCGCAAATTTTAATTGCGGCAGGGATTGCCTTTTCTATAGTAAATTTTTCACAAATTAATTTTATACTGTCGCAAATTTTAGATACGCCAGGGATTGCCTTTTCTATAGTAAATTTTTCAAAAATTAATTTTATCCTCTCGCAAATTTTAAATACGCCAGGGATTGCCTTTTCTACAGTAAATTTTTCAAAAACTAATTTTTTACTGTCGCAAATTTTAATTACGCCAGGGATTGCCTTTTCTATAGTAAATTTTTTAAAATTTAATTTTATACTGTCGCAAATTTTAATTGCGCCAGGGATTGCCTTTTCTAGAGTAAATTTTTCAAAACATAATTTTCTACTGTCGCAAATTTTAATTGCGCCAGGGATTGCCTTTTCTACAGTAAATTTTACAAAAAATAATTTTATAATGTCGCAAATTTTAATTGCGCCAGGGTTTGCCTTTTCTACAGTAAATTTTTCAAAAAATAATTTTTTACTGTCGCAAATATTAATTACGCCAGGGATTTCCTTTTCTATAGTAAATTTTTCAAAAAATAATTTTTTACTGTCGCTAATTTTAATTGCGCCAGGGATTGCCTTTTCTACAGTAAATTTTTCAAAAACTAATTTTTTACTGTTGCAAATTTTAATTACGCCAGGGATTGCCTTTTCTATAGTAAATTTTTCAAAAATTAATTTTATACTGTCGCAAATTTTAATTACGCCAGGGATTGCCTTTTGTATAGAAAATTTTTCAAAAATTAATTTTTTACTGTCGCAAATTTTAAATACGCCAGGGATTGCCTCTTCTATAGTAAATTTTGCAAAAAATAATTTTTTACTGTCGCAAATTTTAATTGCGCCAGGGATTGCCTTTTCTACAGTAAATTTTATAAAAAATAATTTTATACTGTCGCAAATTTTAATTGCGCCAGGGATTGCCTTTTCTATAGTAAATTTTACAAAAAATAATTTTATAATGTCGCAAATTTTAATTGCGCCAGGGATTGCCTTTTCTACAGTAAATTTTTCAAAAACTAATTTTTTACTGTCGCAAATTTTAATTACGCCAGGGATTGCCTTTTCTATAGTAAATTTTTCAAAAACTAATTTTTTACTGTCGCAAGTTTTAATTACGCCAGGGATTGCCTTTTCTATAGTAAATTTTTCAAAAAATAATTTTTTACTGTCGCAAATTTTAATTGCGCCAGGGATTGCCTTTTCTATAGTAAATTATTCAAAAAATAATTTTTTACTGTCGCAAATTTTAATTACGCCAGGGATTGCCTTTTCTATAGTACATTTTTCAAAAATTAATTTTTTTCTGTAGCAAATTTTAATTTCGCCAGGGATTGCCTTTTCGATAGTAAATTTTTCAAAAACTAATTTTTTACTGTCGAAAATTTTAGTTGCGCCAGGGATTGCCTTTTCTACAGTAAATTTTTCAAAAACTAATTTTTTACTGTCGCAAATTTTAATTACGCCAGGGATTGCCTTTTCTATAGTAAATTTTTCAAAATTTAATTTTATACTGTCGCAAATTTTAATTGCGCCAGGGATTGCCTTTTCTATAGTAAATTTTGCAAAAAATAATTTTCTACTGTCGCAAATTTTAATTGCGCCAGGGATTGCCTTTTCTATAGTAAATTTTTCAAAAACTAATTTTTTACTGTCGCAAGTTTTAATTACGCCAAGGATTGCCTTTTCTATAGTAAATTTTTCAAAAAATAATTTTTTTCTGTCGCAAATTTTAATTGCGCCAGGGATTGCCTTTTATATAGTAAATTTTTCAGAAATTAATTTTTTACTGTCGCAAATTTTAAATACGCCAGGTATTGCCTTTTCTATAGAAATTTTTTCAAAAATTAACTTTTTACTGTCGCAAATTTTAAATACGCCAGGGATTGCCTTTTCTATAGTAAATTATTCAAAAACTAATTTTTTACTGTCGCAAATTTTAATTACGGCAGGGATTGCCTTTTCTATAGTAAATTTTTCACAAATTAATTTTATACTGTCGCAAATTTTAATTGCGCCAGGGATTGCCTTTTCTACAGTAAATTTTTCAAAAACTAATTTTTTACTGTCGCAAATTTTAATTACGCCAGGGATTGCCTTTTCTATAGTAAATTTTTCAAAAACTAATTTTTTACTGTCGCAAGTTTTAATTACGCCAGGGATTGCCTTTTCTATAGTAAATTTTTCAAAAAATAATTTTTTACTGTCGCAAATTTTAATTGCGCCAGGGATTGCCTTTTCTATAGTAAATTATTCAAAAAATAATTTTTTACTGTCGCAAATTTTAATTACGCCAGGGATTGCCTTTTCTATAGTACATTTTTCAAAAATTAATTTTTTTCTGTCGCAAATTTTAATTTCGCCAGGGATTGCCTTTTCGATAGTAAATTTTTCAAAAACTAATTTTTTACTGTCGAAAATTTTAGTTGCGCCAGGGATTGCCTTTTCTACAGTAAATTTTTCAAAAACTAATTTTTTACTGTCGCAAATTTTAATTACGCCAGGGATTGCCTTTTCTATAGTAAATTTTTCAAAATTTAATTTTATACTGTCGCAAATTTTAATTGCGCCAGGGATTGCCTTTTCTATAGTAAATTTTGCAAAAAATAATTTTCTACTGTCGCAAATTTTAATTGCGCCAGGGATTGCCTTTTCTATAGTAAATTTTTCAAAAACTAATTTTTTACTGTCGCAAGTTTTAATTACGCCAAGGATTGCCTTTTCTATAGTAAATTTTTCAAAAAATAATTTTTTTCTGTCGCAAATTTTAATTGCGCCAGGGATTGCCTTTTCTACAGTAAATTTTTCAAAAACTAATTTTTTACTGTCGCAAATTTTAATTACGCCAGGGATTGCCTTTTCTATAGTAAATTTTTCAAAAACTAATTTTTTACTGTCGCAAGTTTTAATTACGCCAGGGATTGCCTTTTCTATAGTAAATTTTTCAAAAAATAATTTTTTACTGTCGCAAATTTTAATTGCGCCAGGGATTGCCTTTTCTATAGTAAATTATTCAAAAAATAATTTTTTACTGTCGCAAATTTTAATTACGCCAGGGATTGCCTTTTCTATAGTACATTTTTCAAAAATTAATTTTTTTCTGTCGCAAATTTTAATTTCGCCAGGGATTGCCTTTTCGATAGTAAATTTTTCAAAAACTAATTTTTTACTGTCGAAAATTTTAGTTGCGCCAGGGATTGCCTTTTCTACAGTAAATTTTTCAAAAACTAATTTTTTACTGTCGCAAATTTTAATTACGCCAGGGATTGCCTTTTCTATAGTAAATTTTTCAAAATTTAATTTTATAATGTCGCAAATTTTAATTGCGCCAGGGATTGCCTTTTCTATAGTAAATTTTGCAAAAAATAATTTTCTACTGTCGCAAATTTTAATTGCGCCAGGGATTGCCTTTTCTATAGTAAATTTTTCAAAAACTAATTTTTTACTGTCGCAAGTTTTAATTACGCCAAGGATTGCCTTTTCTATAGTAAATTTTTCAAAAAATAATTTTTTTCTGTCGCAAATTTTAATTGCGCCAGGGATTGCCTTTTATATAGTAAATTTTTCAGAAATTAATTTTTTACTGTCGCAAATTTTAAATACGCCAGGTATTGCCTTTTCTATAGAAATTTTTTCAAAAATTAACTTTTTACTGTCGCAAATTTTAAATACGCCAGGGATTGCCTTTTCTATAGTAAATTATTCAAAAACTAATTTTTTACTGTCGCAAATTTTAATTACGGCAGGGATTGCCTTTTCTATAGTAAATTTTTCACAAATTAATTTTATACTGTCGCAAATTTTAGATACGCCAGGGATTGCCTTTTCTATAGTAAATTTTTCAAAAATTAATTTTATCCTGTCGCAAATTTTAAATACGCCAGGGATTGCCTTTTCTACAGTAAATTTTTCAAAAACTAATTTTTTACTGTCGCAAATTTTAATTACGCCAGGGATTGCCTTTTCTATAGTAAATTTTTTAAAATTTAATTTTATACTGTCGCAAATTTTAATTGCGCCAGGGATTGCCTTTTCTAGAGTAAATATTTCAAAACATAATTTTCTACTGTCGCAAATTTTAATTGCGCCAGGGATTGCCTTTTCTACAGTAAATTTTACAAAAAATAATTTTATAATGTCGCAAATTTTAATTGCGCCAGGGATTGCCTTTTCTACAGTAAATTTTTCAAAAAATAATTTTTTGCTGTCGCAAATATTAATTACATCAGGGATTTCCTTTTCTATAGTAAATTTTTCAAAAAATAATTTTTTACTGTCGCTAACTTTAATTGCGACAGGGATTGCCTTTTCTACAGTAAATTTTTCAAAAACTAATTTTTTACTGTCGCAAATTTTAATTACGGCAGGGATTGCCTTTTCTATAGTAAATTTTTCAAAAATTAATTTTATACTGTCGCAAATTTTAATTACGCCAGGGATTGCCTTTTCTATAGAAAATTTTTCAAAAATTAATTTTTTACTGTCGCAAATTTTAAATACGCCAGGGATTGCCTCTTCTATAGTAAATTTTGCAAAAAATAATTTTTTACTGTCGCAATTTTAATTGCGCCAGGGATTGCCTTTTCTACAGTAAATTTTATAAAAAATAATTTTATACTGTCGCAAATTTTAATTGCGCCAGGGTTTGCCTTTTCTATAGTAAATTTTACAAAAAATAATTTTATAATGTCGCAAATTTTAATTGCGCCAGGGATTGCCTTTCCTACAGTAAATTTTTCAAAAACTAATTTTTTACTGTCGCAAATTTTAATTACGCCAGGGATTGCCTTTTCTATAGTAAATTTTTCAAAAACTAATTTTTTACTGTCGCAAGTTTTAATTACGCCAGGGATTGCCTTTTCTATAGTAAATTTTTCAAAAAATAATTTTTTACTGTCGCAAATTTTAATTGCGCCAGGGATTGCCTTTTCTATAGTAAATTTTTCAAAAATTAATTTTTTACTCTCGCAAATTTTAAATACGCCAGGGTTTGCCTTTTCTGTAGAAAATTTTTCAAAAATTAATTTTTTACTGTCGCAAATTTTAAATACGCCAGGGATTGCCTTTTCTATAGTAAATTATTCAAAAACTAATTTTTTACTGTCGCAAATTTTAATTACGCCAGGGATTTCCTTTTCTATAGTAAATTTTTCAAAAAATAATTTTTTACTGTCGCAAATTTTAATTGCGCCAGGGATTGCCTTTTCTACAGTAAATTTTTCAAAAACTAATTTTTTTACTGTCGCAAATTTTAGATACGCCAGGGATTGCCTTTTCTATAGTAAATTTTTCAAAAATTAATTTTATCCTGTCGCAAATTTTAAATACGCCAGGGATTGCCTTTTCTACAGTAAATTTTTCAAAAACTAATTTTTTACTGTCGCAAATTTTAATTACGCCAGGGATTGCCTTTTCTATAGTAAATTTTTTAAAATTTAATTTTTTACTGTCGCTAATTTTAATTGCGACAGGGATTGCCTTTTCTACAGTAAATTTTTCAAAAACTAATTT
The DNA here is from genome assembly GCA_963930735.1 of Dioctria linearis. NCBI lineage: Eukaryota > Metazoa > Arthropoda > Insecta > Diptera > Asilidae > Dioctria > Dioctria linearis. Next base: position 178,783 of record CAWVNZ010000218.1, read on the forward strand.
TTTACTGTCGCAAATTTTAATTACGGCAGGGATTGCCTTTTCTATAGTAAATTTTTCAAAAATTAATTTTATACTGTCGCAAATTTTAATTACGCCAGGGATTGCCTTTTCTATAGAAAATTTTTCAAAAATTAATTTTTTACTGTCGCAAATTTTAAATACGCCAGGGATTGCCTCTTCTATAGTAAATTTTGCAAAAAATAATTTTTTACTGTCGCAAATTTTAATTGCGCCAGGGATTGCCTTTTCTACAGTAAATTTTATAAAAAATAATTTTATACTGTCGCAAATTTTAATTGCGCCAGGGTTTGCCTTTTCTATAGTAAATTTTACAAAAAATAATTTTATAATGTCGCAAATTTTAATTGCGCCAGGGATTGCCTTTCCTACAGTAAATTTTTCAAAAACTAATTTTTTACTGTCGCAAATTTTAATTACGCCAGGGATTGCCTTTTCTATAGTAAATTTTTCAAAAA